>SJYT01012682.1:30860-171435 GCA_006410635.1 Cephalophus harveyi
TTTTTGAGATTGCATCCAAGTACTGCATTTCGGACTCTTTTGTTGACCATGATGGCTACTCCATTTCTTCTGAGGGACTCCTGCCCACAGTAGTAGATATAATAGTCATCTGAGTTAAATTCACCCATTCCAGTCCATTTTAGTTCGCTGATTCCTAGAATGTCGACGTTCACCCTCGTCATCTCTTGTTTGACCACTTCCAATTTGCCTTGATTCATGGACCTGACATTCCAGGTTCCTATGCAGTATTGCTCTTTACAGCATCGGATCTTGCTTCTATCACCAGTCACATGCCCAACTGGGTATTGTTTTCGCTTTGGCTCCGTCCCTTCATTCTTTCTGGACTTATTTCTCCACTGATCTCCAGTAGCATATTGGGCACCTAATGACCTGGGGAGTTCCTCTTTTGATATCCTATCATTTTGCCTGTTCATACTGTTCATGGGGTTCTCAAGGCAAAAATACTGAAGTGGCTTGCCATTCCCTTCTCCAGTGGACCACAGGGCAACATGAAAGGGAAGAGTTCGTGCCTGAGGAAGGGAGGACCAGATGAGCCCAGCCTGAGTGCAAGTTCCCATGAAATGGGGCAGAGTGGGGCAGAATGGGACACGGGCCCTGTGACTGGCACCGACACACAGGTTCTCACGTCCCACACGTGGCTGGCACCACACTCCCTTCACTCAGGAACCCCTCGTTGTTTCACTTGGTACATCGAACCAAGAACCAGACAGTGGGAAGAGCTGCTGAAATCAGTGCTTCCCAGGAAAGCAATCAAACAGGTAAATGACTAAGAAAACCCTGCCAGCAGAGACCTACATTTGACTTCTGGGAAGGAAAAGGATGACAGCTGGTAGAAAAATGGAGCAGTCAGCTAGAGCAGGAGAGGGCAATTCAAGGCCTTCTTTGTGGGCCAAGACTGCTTCCTTCTCTCTTTCTGCAGATTGGCCTCCAACGCGTTGACCTTATGCCTCTCAACATACCTCTAAATTTCCAGGAGACGGATTCTGACTGGTCCAGATGACTATTCTTAATCAATACCAGGGAGAAAGGGTGGGTCACACAGACTTGGTATCTGTGGGTACTGAAGGAATTTTTCAAAGGAAGTGCTGGGAGCTGAGCAGACAACCCAAAGGTTGTGTGTTACACAGTAGCAGCACCTGCAGTTGTCATTTCACACTGTTGGCTCCTGTTGGGCTCACTGTCTGGTTAATTGTCTTTTCATATGTAGTCCCGCCAACCCAGATTTCCCCAGGCAATTACATTTTCAAACCTAAACACGTCTTGTTGCTTTGGTCCCATCCTTAGAACTATTAAGACTATCTCAAGTCTCCATTTGGTCATCTATTATTTTTAGCTCCTTCTGCCCAGAGTCAGTGCTCAAATAAAAGTTTGATATGGAGTTAGCATTTTGGATAAGAGACTAGTCTTTGTTTTGATGCAAGTCACTGAAAAAACAGTATGTCTATGTACACACTGCTATGTTTAAAATAAATAACCAACAAGGACCTACTATATAGCACAGGGAACTCTATTCAGTACCCTGAAAGTGAAAGTGAAGTCGCTCAGTCGTGTCCGACTCTTTGCGACCCCATGGACGGTAACCTACCAGGCTCTGCAGTCCATGGGATTTTCCAGGCAAGAATACTGGAGTGGGCTGCCATTTCCTTCTCCAGGGTATCTTCCCAACCCAGGGATTGAACCTGGGTCTCCTGCATTGCAGACAGACGCTTTACCGTCTGAGCCACTAGGGAAGCCGTTCAGTACCCTACAGTAACCTAAATAGGCAAAGAATTTGAAAAAGTATAGATATGTCTATCTGTATAACTGAATCATTTTGCTGTACATCTGAAAGTAACACAACCTTAATCAACTACACTTCAATAAAAATAAACACATTAAAGAGAAAATGGTAAATATGTGGAAAACAAAAAGCACTCATTTCTAATAAGCAATGCTTATTTTTGCTTTTAAACAAAATAATGTATATAATAATTTATTATGGAGTTCGTAACAAATGTAGAAATAAAATATAACAACAACAAAAAATAAATTTAGGATTACTTTAAAGCTCTCTCTGGCTCACATAGCTCCAGAAGTCAACACTCCTTGTTTCTAGAGAATTGACAAGATAAAATCTACCTAATTGTACTGCAAATCAGTTCTTCACCTAAAGACTATTTTAGGAGACTTTGTGATCTGTCTGACTATTCTACTACCTGGAATATCTTAACCAGAGAAGGGATAGGAAACCTAATAATTGCTCCATTGTGTCTGAAAAGAAATGAGTTAATATGTAGAATAAGTGCTGAAACAGAGTAAGCCTCCCTATATATTACATTTTTGTTAATATTGCTACTATTATTTTGATGCAAATCATCAAGGAAATTGTCAGTATTTTAGGTGTCACGCACCCACACAAAGGAAAACATTTATACGTTAATAATAGTAATGATAGGCTCAAACTACTCCAAAGTTTACCATCTCAACACACCTACCCTGGGTTATAGCAACAAGAAGAATTATCACTATTTCCCTGTACTAGGAATCTGGTTCATCTATTCTTATTAAAGGAGGTATCACAGACTTTCTTCCTTCTGTAATAGCTCAGGCATCCTGCTGGGTAGAGATTTAAGTATCAACAAGCCTTGTAATGAGATACCAACAAGAAACCCGGAAAAATCGGGGTATCACACATCTTGTTTGACACAGGCAACAACTTTCCTCCACTGCCGGCTCTCTGTTTTGTATAACAAGCCCAACTCTTGTACTTATAATACTTTAAATGTCCTCATAGTCATCATCAACCCCGAAAATCCCACACTGAACTCTCCCTCCCAGTCCAAATCCACAGAGGCTTCATCTGTATTCCAAGAGAACTTGTTTTCTCTTTCTTCCCTTCCCTCAACTCTTTTAATCCTCTAGTTCAAGCAATTAGCTTTACAAATATTAGCTGCAATCAAGGTCTAGCACATGTGGTAATTTTCCCCCTAATAAATCAATCAATTCTTTCTGTGGAGTGTTTTTTTTCCCCCTTACCGTCATTAGAGAATGACAATGCTACTTCAGGATCACCAGCAACTTGATTTAGTCAAGGAATGTCAATCAAACTTGCCAGATTTTGCTTTAAAGATGAGAAAAATGGGATAGATTCACAAAGGCCTCTTGTCTTAGAACAGGAAGCTTGATAAACCCTTGTTGAAGCTCTCTTAGCGACGCCTTGGCATATAATGATCCATTTGGAAGAAAATCGAAATCACTATTACTAGTGACAAGTCAGACAAAACCTAGAAACGCTCACTAACTAATCTAAAAATTAATAATTAGAATAATCATCCATCTAGTGTTTCTTGGCAGTGTAATGATCTATTATACCTAGCAGGTTAGTACAGCAAAGAAAAAGAGAAATAATCTAGCAAATGGACAAATTTTAATGCTATAACTTGTGAAAAAAATGTTTTTTAATTTAGAAGGGAATTAAAGGATCATGTGGTCCAAGTTTATCACTGTGCTTGTCAGAGCTGATGTTAGGGTTGGAATGGGGGGCTCTTAGGGAATAAGGAGTGAAGGGGGCCCAGTGACAAAGCTCCTGGATCCCCATCTCTCCCAGCATAAAAGCTCAGTTTTTATCTCTTATTATACCCAAGAGTTTAGTTGAGGAAATGATTTCTCTGGTTAAAAATAATTTGAGAATTGCCTATGTGTATAGCTGAGAACACTATGACTAACTGACTAAAACAAATGCCAGAAAAATTAAAGAATTTTTAATTTAGTGACGGACCTGGAGCCAAACCCTAGAGCCCATCTCTCTCCCCAGCTCTCTTTCCACAACCCACCAAATCTTATTCCCTCTTACTCTCAGGGAGCAAATTAGGTGAGAACCCCTATGGCTCTGGATTGGAGCCTTTTCTTTTTTTAAGAAAATGACTGTAAGGGTAAAAACCAATGAACCCAGATTAGTACAAGGAGAGACAGAAAATCTACACTAGAAGTAACAAAATCGCCTGCAGTTGTACTCCTTTCTGGATACTGATTCCAATCACACTGAGGAATTATACCATCATCCAGACCCAGAAAGGGGTCATGGTGGGGAGGGTGACAAGGCTTAGTTTCCTTTCCTTATGTCACCAAGTGTATTGCTATTAAGATTGAGAGAAGTAAAGATTTCAGTAGGATACTTGGTGAAAACTTGCTGACATTAATGACTCAAATTCTCGGAGAGACTGCAAGGAAAATGGTGTCATCACTGTCATTCAAGACACTTAAGATGAAATTTCAAAAGAAGGCTGTCAGGCATAATGACTGCCAGGTTCTATTATCTCATTCTCAGAGGGTGGATCACACACACTACTATGCAGCCTGTGGGCGGTTGGTATTGAAGTCTGAAAGGGAGCTGCACAGAGAGGAGGGCAGGTGGGCGCAGGACCCGAGGGGGCCCGTCACAGTCAGGAGACATCGCTGTGGATGTTCACATGGTGACTTGGGGTAAAGCTATGACCCATGACCTGGTCTTTCAACTCAGATATACCAGAACTTGGCCTCAGCAGGGCAGTTTGACAAGATCATGCTCCTGGTGCTGAACAGAATTAAGGAAAGTCTGAGCTATCAATGGCAGTGCCAGTTTACTAATCTGCAATGGGAACCTTCCTCTCCAGTGACCAGATGGCCATGCCTGCTGCATTCCAGAGCTGAGACACCTGCAAAGCCCAGTCAGTCATCAGAAGGTAGCTGTGTAGACTGGGGTCCGAGCCCTGATTCCCAGCTTTGACTACACAGTGCAATCACCTGGAGTGATTCAACATGAGTGTGTGCTTAGTTCTCAGTCATGTCCGACTCTGCTACTCTTTGACTGTCAGGTTCCTCTGCCCATGGTATTTCCCAGGCATGAACACTGGAATGGGTTGCCATTTCCTCCAGGGGATCTTCCCACCCCAGGGATTGAACCCGCATCTCTTACATCTCCTGCATTGGCAGGCAGGTTCTTTACCCGCTGAGCCATCAGGGAAGCCTGATTCAGGATGAAGGCCCTACTCTAAAATCAAACAAATCTGAATCTCAGGTATTAGGACCCAGATATTAGCAGTTTTTAAAAAAATCTCAAGTGATCCATTGAGCAGCTGGGGGTTAAGACAAAGAGATCATCCAGGACACTGTGAGGCTTTAGGTCTCGTAGTTTCCACTCAAGGATCCATGAGTTGTATGTCATAGACCAGCAGATAATTTTTTAACACTGGGAACAGACATAGGTTTGCCAATTTTTTAACTTGTCAAGTTAAGACATTAAAGATTCAACTACTATTATTTCATTAAGGAAAGGAAATCTTAACAAAAATTAGGAAGGACACAAATTTAAGAATACAAGGTGAGTTCACTATGTTCTATTTATTTTTCTCATGCTTCTGTAGATCAGAGAAAACCACTACAGACTGATGCAAACTTAAGCACTGATATGATCTGACTGCTGTCCACGCACACAGTTAGGGCTTATCTTCGTGGGCAGCTTTAGGTACATTTGACTGGTTTTGTTCATTGACCAAAATGCTACACTGGCTACCCCTCTCTCGCCATGTCCATTCTGAGGAGGCATTAACTATAACGATTAAGTTATGGTAATTTCTGCTTCGAGGCTTGAAAATGTTCTATCTCCTCCAATTACAGAATATGTTGATTTAATTAACTTAGCTCTGCTTACACACCTTAAAGCTTCTGGAATGGGTATGGCACATGTACCGCCACATAACTGTTTACTGGGGACAGTTACGCAGTACCTCCCTTGTTTTGCTAGTGGACAATGATGACAATTGCTCTAAATCCAGTGGAGATTTAATTGGGAAGCCAAAGAGCCGGTGATGAGTTTTTATTCAGTTGTGTCACATTCCATGAAATAAAAATAATTATGTTGTAAACCTAATTTTGAGCACTTCTTTGGAATCTTGTGTGTGCCCTGCCCTGTGACCATGGTTTATGTGCCTACCTCCTTCCCTGCAAGGACACTGGCATTCTTGAATTGGTTCTATGCCTAGCTGTCAATCTTCAACAAGAGAGCCTCTGGCAACTACTAAAAATGGGTAGCTATGCAAAGTAGTTCAAAGTTCCCCTCAAAGTTCTATTAACCTAGAGACTTATGTCTCTAGGTATAGAATCTTCACTGATTAATTTCTTCTAAGCTACCATGTTTAAACGTGGATCGAGAGACTAGAAGCTAGCATAAACAGGTGTTTTTGACTAAGTGGGAAAATTCTATCTGCAGATGTCTGTGTTCCCCAAGCACCTAAGATGTATAACAGATGATGGGATACTCTAGCCTGTTACTTCTAGCCCAACCCAACCCAATTGAAGAGCAGCTCATCTCTTCCAGGACAAAGGCTAGATTTGAATCCAGCTCCACAACTCTCTTGGGCAAGTTGTCTGCTGATTCTGAGCCTCAGTTTCCTTATCTCTGAAGTGGGCATATCATTGTGATCTTCCTTATCACTTTATGTGGTAATCATGAGAATTAGGTAATTTAGGTAAGACACTTGGCAAAGTATCAGACATACTAAGTTCTAACTAAAAGTTCACTTTGTAAGTTAGAGCCTAGCACACTAATGTGGCATAAATAGACATTCATTAAACACACACACACACATAAGTGAGGACTGTATCTGTTTGCAGAAAGAGGAATCTCACTGGAAATGCAGAGTTAAAAATTTGTCACTGAATTCTGAACTTTAGTTTTAGGATCTTGACAATTTAACCAAACTCACTTTGTGACTTAATCTTCCTCATCCCTTTGCCTCTTGTCTCCCTGACTGATTACCTCTGCTGGGACCTTTGCTTTTCAGTGATGAATTCTCAGCGCCTTTCATCTGACCACAATCTATTCTTTCCACAACAATGCCTCTGTCTTCTTTCAGATTCTGATATTTCTCAGATCCAGAACTACACTCCCTTGTCATTATCCCAAAGCAGTCAACTTTTTAAAAGAAAACATTTAGAAATCTAGATATTTGCATCTGCATCTCCATATTTCTGTGTGCCAGGAAAAAAAAAAAAAAAATGAATCAAATTCTTCATCAACATACTGGTTCTAAAAGGCGTTAGGAGTCCCAGTGGTCAGTCTATGGTGCTTTAGATCCATGCAGAAACCAATTCAGTCCAATATTTTATCCTGCTACAATGAACATTTTTCAAAATCAATTAATCGCCAGTATATTTGCATGTGTACATATATATATTTATATGTATGTATATATACATATGTATAAGAATATATACATATATTCTTCCTACCTCTAATGCAACTCCTCTTCTCCTCCCACCCAAAACAAAAACAAAAACAAAAACACATCAATAAATGAACTTCTCAAGTAGCTGATCATTTACCAAGGGAGCCAAGCCTGTTTCTGAAAGTTTCAACTCACCCAATCAGACAATAAGCAGAGGAAAGGGGAGGCATTTATCAGGTTACAGGGAGGACTCCATCTGTTATCTTAGACCTCTGTTACCAGGGGATAGAAGACCAGATACTTGCAGGCACTTTGAAAGAGGTTTATTCTCTAGGTTCTTAGTCTTAAGATTTCAAATTAGAAGCAGAGAAAAGGAGGAAAAAAAACAAGCAAGCATGATGAAGCCGCCTTCACCCTGGGATTCTGACATTTAACCTGGCGAGAGATGCCATCAGTGGTGAAGCTGCTGTTTCAGTTGGGATCTGTCTGTTCAGCTTCTATAATAAATACAGTCAAAGGGGCAGTCATTTCTCCTTGGTCACAAAGGTCTGAGTTCTGAACCTCACCCTCCTAAGAGCCATTTCTCATCATGCCAAGCCAACAGAAGAAAGTCATTTTTTGCACGGCTGGGATGTTAAGCTTCGTGTGTGCCCTCGGAGTTGTGACAGCCCTGGGAACACCTTTGTGGATCAAAGCCACCTTTCTCTGCAAAACTGGGGCTCTGCTCGTCAACGCCTCAGGGCAGGAGCTGGACAAGTTCATGGGCGAGATGCAGTACGGGCTTTTCCATGGAGAGGGCGTGAGACAGTGTGGCCTGGGAAAGAGGCCCTTTCGGTTCTCGTGTAAGTAACTATTCCATTTGAATTATTTAATAGTGTAGGCAAGCTCTTCCAAGTGTTGCAAGAAATTATTTTTAAGACTCTTGCCCTGTCTGTTGCAGGGCTTGTTGAAGAGGTATGAACAATCTGAAATACGTAGATCTCTTCTGAGCAGCTTCTTTCTGGTTTTTATTATTTCATTCTTTCTATTTTTCTTATGACAACTCACAGTTAATGAGTTAGCAGGGAATTGAACTTTTGGTAAAGATAAACATTCTTAAATATTAATATTTATGTAAGAAATTATGGGCTGTTTTTTTTTAAAGAGGGGAGCTTGGAGAAATAGGAAAGTTGTAAGAGAAGCTCTTTGTTTTCTTCTTTAAAAAAGAACCAGTGTCATGTATATGTGTGGCTGAGTCCCTTCGCTGTTCAGTTGAAACTATCACAACATTGTTAATTGGCTATTTCCCAATACAAAATAAAAAGTTTAAAAGAAAAAAAAAAAAAAGAACCAGTGTCATGAGCTCCTTAACCAACTCTAGCTGTTTTTACTCCTTGCACCTAAGTTTGTTTCCTGTCTATATCCCCATTTTCCCTGCCAGGAACTTTACTGTTGATAAATATTTTTTCTTTTTTCCTTATCTAATTTGGATCACCTGACTATAGAAATTTAAAATAATGTGCCATGCTACCTGAGAAAGAATTAGATACCTATTTAGGAAAATTTGCCACTGACTGACCTTTGAATTACGTGGAGCATAACAGACAGATTTTCCTATTGCGATATTTGTGAAATGGAAGCGTTACCCATACTATTTACCACCTGTGTGTCTTAAGAAGAGAATTTTTAAAAAATTACCATGTGAATAGGCAACTCATTAAATGAAAATTAATAAGAAGTCATTTGTTATATCTCTCCCAGCGCACATTCAGAAATTATTATTATTTCATATGGGCTGGTTTGGAACAATCTTATGAAGACACAGCCAGTAAATTACTGCATAAATCAGTCTTCAGGAAAGGAGGTTACCAATTGAGGCATTTAAAATGACTTATTATTTTGCCTGGGTATTTTTTTTTCTAGCATAGGTGGAAAGCTAAATTAATTGAATTTATTATTAACATATGCAGTGTCTAATTAAATTTCAGTGCTGGCCTATTTATATTTCCACAACATTCCTTACCACTTCTTAGCACCATTGGACACCAACTTTCAACTCACACAGGCTATTAAGTGACAGAAATTTGCACAGGGCTCCAGAAAATCCCCAAGAATTAGTCTTTGGTTTTTTAAGAAATCATCATTGACTAGATTGGATGAAGTGGATCCCTACCCTTTTTATAGAATGGCTTTATTTCCTTAAGATAAGGGGGCTGTTAGAGTTGCTTAGCTTCCCAAGGGGTGTGGGGTAAGAACAAAGCAGAATGTCACATGAATTGCAACTGTATTAAAAGACAAAAAAGGAAAAAAGATGAGTGAAATGATTTAACCGTGAGTCATTGGCAAGCTAAAGTGTGAGTAAAGCTTCTCATAAATGAATTTAGACAAAAGCAGAGAGCCTTCAGGGGTTTTCAGGAGTCTCTGCATTTTCCACAGTGAAATGAAGATAAACTTTACTCATAGCACAGGATATGTTCCAAAACAATAACATATTTTCTAAATACGTACTTGACAGTAAGCACTATGCATATTTTGTTTCATTTAATCCTCCCAGGGCCACATTTCTCTGTAGTTCAGTGAAGCAATTTTTCATGGCTGTGTCCTGTGCCAGCTCTATCTGTAATGAAGTTGTTCTAATTGCGGGTCCCTTTGCTTTCGGTGAAGTTTCAGAGCTGGTGGGGTTTAAACAATACCCCCGCCTACCTCACACCATTGCATTAGTCCCTGTGATTCTCTGAATGTTTCCCCCACCCTAATGAAGAAAATTTTGCATTGGACAAGTTTAGTTGGAGATTTATTCTGAATAAATTGGACATTGTCAGTGTCCATGTTCTAAATGAGTTTTTGCTTGGTTCTGCTATACGTTTATGTGTATTATTTTTATGTGCAACATATGTGTCACTTTTAAAACCCAGACATACAGTATAACATGGGGATGAAGAATGAACCAGAAAAATAGTTAGGCAATGTTGTCATGTTTACTCCTATTAAATATTCCCAATTGACCACTCTGTCTCTTTTAATTATAACAAAAATCTCCCCTGTGAGCCTGCACAATTATGCTGGGAAAACTTCTGCCTCGTTTGCTCTGACTGATTCTCATCCATTTATGGGTCAGCGGTTCATCTTCTCGAGATCACTAGCATTCATACGTAGCACACAATTTCATTCATTATAATGAAGGACTGTTTTCCTTTCAAGGCAGCACAACTGGTCGGCTTAATTTTTCCTGATATGTCACCTGTAAAATTTTAATGATGGTAGTTAAACTTTAAATGTAGCCATCAAGACGAAAAGTATCAGTTTTGAGCTCAGGGTGTGTGGGTGGGTTTCTGTTTTGGTTTGAAACACTGCAGAGCATTATCAAAATATGATCTTCAAGAATCATATGGTATTAATCATTCCTAGATGTGCTGATCTCTTCATTGCCAAGACAGTTCAATGAGCTGGGGAAAACATATGGGATAATTTTTTTTAAATCAGAAAACCAAAATTTAACCAATCACAGCATTTCGTAGCTTGCAACTTGAGTCATACTTTTTAAAGCATCTTAATTTGGACCTTATGATTGAAAATTTGTAAAAACCTTAACAGAGGTTTAGCTTACTTCATATTTTACAGAAGCAGAGCTTCTTGACCAGTTGAGGCATATGACCCAGATTGCAGAGGGAGCATTGAAACTACTTCTGTGAGCAAGAGGGTGGCTTCTCAAACATATTTTGGGGTAGAATAGTTGGGATTCTGGATTTCTGTGACCATCACTGAGAGTTGGCACTCTCTCCCCGTGGTCTCCTGCTGATCCCAGCTGTTCCAGGTGATCTGCTGGTCACCATTCTATATGTTCTGTATTTTTCCCATCACTCTGCCTACACGTGGTGGGGCTGCAAACGTCTTTGACGTTCCTCCTTCTGGTAACACTGCCTGTCTCACCCCTCGTCCTTACTGCCATGTGCAAGCAGGCACGGTGGGGGTAGAAGGGACACCTACCGAGTGTCCCTAGTCAGGGAAGACTGTCTGGTGGGAGGGAGGTGGGTAGGGTACACTTGTACTGTTTCGCTCAGCCTGCAGGGCCCCTCTGGCATTGTAGCTTAGGTGCCCTATTGTGTAGCCTCACTCACCACCCTTTAGAACAGTTCAGCCAATAGAGAGGTTGTTTTCCTCCCATTGAGGAAAAAAAGTGATTAGAAGATAATAATGTTCTATCTTCACTAATGCTAAGGGGAAAGCCAACTTCTAACGGCCAAATAACTGTTTCCTCCTCTCTCCTTCCCAGACCTTGATGCTCACTCTGTTATTTTTCATCACCTGTATTAAAAGTTCTTGAGAAGTGTATTTCTCTGCAAGGAGATCCTGAGCCCTAAGAAGGCAGGGGTTATTATGCATCCTGGTGCTCCCTCACACTAGGACTAGTACAATGCATGTCACAAAGGGGTGCTTAATCAGTGTTTGTTAAACTGACACTATCAAGAATAAGCAATGTGGGATGGGGGCAGCACTCTACCACTCGCTGGAGATTAGACTTTAAGCAAATTATGTCACTTCATTGGTTTTTAGCTCTTGCATCTATCAAATGGGAGGTGAAACTAGGTGATTTCTAACATTTCTTTCAGTTCAAACACTCTATGATCTGTATAATAAGAGGCTGGCTGTTCTAGACAAGGTCCCTCCAGCTTTAAATTTGCATGACCCTTCTAGTTTCAAATGCTCACAGCTTCCACTGACAGATGTTAGCCACCATCATTAGAAGTGGCGAGTTTTGTGTGCCTTTGCTCTCTCATGCTTAAAGCACCTGATTTTTGAAGTATTCTGAAATACCTACCATTTATTAGGACCTAGACGAATTTCATTATCAAAGTCAGTGCTTCTTTTTTTTCCCTGTCATATCCTTTCACTTTTTGTGTAGAAAATTGCAGGTTAAAGAAGGAGAAAGTGAAAAATGGGATGTTTTGGAATTCTAGGGAGAGGGGTTAGTCGGTTCCAAAGAGCAGGAGCAGCCATAAACCCTCAAGGAATTAAGAGAGAATTATTGAGAAAGAGAAAAAGGGGGATCTAAAGGCAGGGAGAGGCTGTCCAAGCTCCTTCTATTTTTTCCTCTTCATTTTCCCTAGAAACTCCTCTTCCATCCTCCCTGCAAAACTCCTTTTTCCTGAATCTGATTTTATTAACTGGTAATGTCAAGAAATGAAGAATGACTAGTATATTTAACACTCCAAGGGTGTTCTTTACCCAAAGGCAGAACTTAAGCAGAAATCATCCTCAAATTAGTGAGAAATACAGAAAAGGTGATTTTGAGAAAAGGAACTTCTGGTTCTCCTTGGCTCCTCCAGGACAAGAGCATTTATCTCTGCTTCCTTCCGAACAGCTACATTTAATATCCTTATTGGAAAAAATAATCCACAAAACCAGCCTTGTTTGACAATTATAGTCTTGCTTATACGTATAAACAGGCTTCCCTGTTGGCTCAGTGGTAAAGAATCCACTGCCAATGCAGAAAACACAGGTTTAATCCCTGGGTGGGGAAGATCCTCTGGAGGAAGAAATGGTAACCCACTCTAGTATTGCCTGGAGAACCCCATTGACAGAGGAGCCTGGTGGGCTGTAGTCCAAGGAGTCACAAAATAGACCCGACTTAGTGACTGAACAACAGCAACAAAATATGTATAAACACACACACACACACACACACACCCCTGCCTTCCCTTTAAATTACCCTCCATCCTGACAGCGAATAATGTCATTGACTGTGCTTTCCTGAGAGAGGAAGTAGAGGTGGATGGGGCTGCTTCTGAAACTCTGTGTGGCAGGTTCTCAGTGGAACTTTTGGAACTTAACCCTGGTGTGTGAACTTTTTCTGTTGGAGGATGTCTCCTAAATTGTTCTTAAAATTTACTGCTCTGCTTTCTCGTTTATTTTTTTCATCCTTAGAAGAAAGCTTGTTCAAAAAACTGGAGTATAATTGCTTTACAACGTTATGCTAGTTTATTATGCTGGACAACAATTTGAATCAGCTATAATTATACATATATCCCCTCCCTCTAGAGCTTCCCTCCCACCCCGGCCCCCATCCTGCTTTCTCGTCTAATCTCTGAGGGTGACTCATCTTCCCCAAGGACTTTCAGGCCATCCAGAAGAAAAAAATACTAGTTTCAGCTGCCCATTTACTGGGTGTCTCACGGGTACCAGGCGTTTTGCTTATATGATCTCCAAACTTTAGATGGAGGCATTATGATCCTGCTTCTCTTGAACAAACAGAAGTGGAAGAAGTGGAAACTCAAGAGAGGTCACAAAAATTTCCCAAAGTCACAGTAAGTAGCAGACCTAGGGTTGAAATTCTTGATCTACTCATTCCTCTACTACCTTCTGTCTCCATACATTATGCAAAGAGATGAGGAAAATGTACAAGCAGGACTTAATTTCACCACCTATTTAAAATACTATGTTGGGCTGCTGAGGATGTGGAGGAAATGGAAATACTGTGTACTGTTGGTGGGAATATAAATTGGTAAAACTGTTTTCCACTATGGAAAACAGTATGGAGGTTCCTCAAAATCTTAAAAACAGAATGACCACACAACCTGGCAATTCCACACCTAGATATTTATCCAAAGAAAGCAAAAACACTAATTCAAAAAGATATATGTAAGCCTATGTTCTTAGTGGCATCATTTAGGAAGGATAGCCAAGATATAGAAACTGTGTCCATCAACAGATGAATAGATAAAAAAAAAAAAAGATACGCTTCACATATACAATGGGATATTAGTCATAAAAAAGAATGAAATCTTGCCACTTGTGACAATGTGGATTGACCTGGAGGGTGTTATACTTAGTAAAACAAGCCACGCACAGAAAGACAAATACCATATGTTTTCAATTATATGTGGGATCTGAAATAAAAAGTGAACAAATAAAACCGAAAAAGGCTCACAGATACAGAGAACAAACTAGTGGTTATCAGAGGGGAGATGGGTGTTGGAGGCAAAGTAGGCGAAGAGGATTAAGAGTTACCCACTACCAGTAAGATACAACATAGGAAATGTAGTCAATATTTTATAATAACTTTGCATGAAGCATAATCTATAAAAAAATAAAACTACTATGCTATACATTTAAAACTAATATAATACTGTAAGTCGACTTTACTTCAGTTTATTTTAAAAGAAAAAAAAAACTTACAGATGAAAAACCACTATGTTAGTACTTCATAAGACCTAGTTCTCATATAACCAAGTGATGGTAGTTGGCCTTAAGATTTGAATTCATTCATTGCCTCTTTATTTCACATTTCAGTGGCCCTGATATTTCAGCCCCAATTTTGACCTTTAGAAAATAAAATAGTTAAGCCAAGCCTGTTTCAGGATCTAGCTTGAGCAGATCACATGCTTGTGGCTAATCTTTGGGTTATATAATTATACTACCTTGATGTTGATAGTTAATGCTGAAGGCAGAGAAATCTCTGCCAAGGAAAACCTTTATGGTATGATCTTCGAAGTTAGTTACTTGTGTGAGTACATGTTTTCAGTCGTGTCCAACTCTTTGTGACTCCATGGATTAAAGCTCACCAGGCTCCTCTATCCATGGAATTTTCCAGGCAAAAATACTGGAATGGGTTGACATTTCCTTCTCCAAGGAGTCTTCCCAACCCAGGGGTCAAACCCATGCCACCTGGGAAGCCCCACTTAGTTACTTGCACTACAATAATTATTTCACCACGGCAATGATGAAAATGGCAGACTCCTTCCTGAGGTGACAAGAACAGGTTTCAAAACAGAAGCAGAAGCAGGAATAAAAAAAAAAAATGCAGGTACATTTGATTCACTACAAAAACTGATATGAGGGGTCAATGGGATAGAATTAGAGTACAAATCAAGATCTCCTTTCTCAAAAGATGACAAATAAAAGCTCATTTTAATCTCTGAACTGTATTAGGGATTTCATAAAGCTAAAAGCAGGTAGATTTGAAGAAAAAAAAAAAACTCATTTAAATGAAACAACATCAGATTTGCCTTTCATCCAGTCATGTAGCTAAACAGCCAGAGTGGCTGTGGTGTGATACCCTTTTATTACAGGTCTGATAGCACTGACTAATAGCTAACGGTACCTGGCAGACTAATTTATGCAGGATTCGTATTTCGCTCCCTCTCAGCATGTTATAACTGTGGCAAAGCCATTCTTGGGAGTTATTACCCCAACATAATCATACCCTGTGGATTTGGAGCAGTTAAATGGGTTCTGTTATCGGAGACACATATGCACCAAAGCATCTGCCGTCCCTCAGCCGCTGTGGGTGATTAAGACTCACTGATGGGGCTGCTTCCCATAGGCTGGAGTCAGATAGGTAGAGTTCAGCTGAGAGAAATTCAGGCGAGGTACTGAGAAAACTGCATTTTAAGTGGTTCTATCATATCATCAAGTCTCTTCCTTTTAAGTGCTGGGGTCATGGATTTCATTCTCCCTGACCATGGAGCCATCAGAAGCCTGGCTCAATACCTGGGTGTGAGATTCGGGGTGATATTAAAGGAGATGAATGCATTGAGTTTATGTCAGGGAATGTCTTTTACTGGATTTTCATAATGACAGGCTGCAGACGGGCCGAGGGGAAAAGTCACATAAAGAGCACTTCTGTAAGAAGAAAGAAATCTTCCCCCTTAGTCCCTTTCAAGAAAATGAATAGCTGAGCACCAAGGGGCCAAATACAACTTCTTTTTGAAACATCCCTTTCATGTGAAGGACAAGTCGAGAAGAAAAACAGGACCTCTGAAGCTACCACCAAGGCTTTAATCTAGGAAGAAGAGGTGGCACCATTGCTAACATCATTGTCAGAGGCTGCCTTCATTTTGAGAGCTTCACAGATGGTGTCACCTGCAATTTACATCTGGCCAGATGAAGACAGATAGGGTCGATGAGACCAAAACCATTAGATCAGTGGTCTGTAACCCTGCTGTGCTTTAGAATCGCCCAGGGAGTCCTGAAAACTACCGATGCCAAAGCCCCATCCCTGAGCAGCCGGATCAGGATCTCTGGAGGCAGGGCCTGAGCACTGGATGGCTTAGAAGCTCCCGAAGTGAGTCCAATGTGTAGCCAAGGTTGAGAAGTACTGTGGGGGATGACAGCCGAGACTGGCAGAATCAGGTGAGGCCGAGGAGTCAGGAGCCCTCTATGTTAGGGCTGGACGAGGTGACCAGAAGGAGGGGAGGGGAGAAGTCATGTTTAGTATTGTTCCCAAACAGTTGGGGGGTTTCTGGTCAAGTTCAAGCTGGAAAGCTTGCCTTCCATTCCTTTAGCGGGCATATTTCTAGGAAGGGTCTCGCACTTCATCCACACCCACCTGGGCTCGGAGGAAACAACAGATCTGAATGGTGGGTTTATAGTAAGAAACTGAGCAAGCTTGGCTCCCAGCCTCAGTGGCTTCAAAGGCATTCCGTCTTTCCAAATGGGCCCACCAGTTACAGGAGTCTGCTCTTCTCCTGGCCAGAGTCAGGGTGCCAGGTCTGCCTGGGGGAAGGAGGACTTTCACTGACAGGCGAGGGCTGATGGGCTGAGGGTGTTGGGAGTGTGAGGCCAACCAATTCAGTGGAACTGGGTGGACAATCTAAACCACCTTCTCCAGCAGTTTATCAAGATAAAGCTAGCATCTTGGCCTCCATCTCCCTGTCTCCTGAAGACTATCAGGGCCCCTCTTTAGAGGTGTGCCATCCGAAAGTGTGCAAGGAGTAGCACAAGGGAAATAGAGGTGAGAATGGGGGCAGCAGATTAGTCACTGACGGGAGTGTGTGACCAGGAGCAAATAAGTGATCCAGTCTGACGTTCTTGGATTATGTGCAGCAATAGTCACCTGTCAGGTCAAGGGAAAAAAACAAAGCAAAACAAAACAAAAAACCCTGAGCTGCAAGACAGATCATCTGAATGTCATGTAATCTCAGGGCTTCTCTGGGAGGATATTAATGTACAGATATGGCTCCGCCGATGGGCTGGATAACTCCCACCAGTCCCAGAGATCAATCCTGAGACTTGAAAACGCCGGTGCTCTCACACTGCACTGGGCTCTTGAATCTCCCACTCTTTTTCCAAAAAATATTTATTTATTGGCTGCACTGGATCTCCGTTGTGGCATATGGGATCTTCGATCTTTGCTGTGGCATTCAGGATCTTTTTTTTTTTTTTTTCTAAGTTTCTACATGTGAGATTTATTTTCTTGACCAGGGATCAAACCCAGGCCCCCTGCATTGGGAGAGCAGAGTCTTAGCTGACCATGAGGGAAATCCCTTAAGTATCTCACTCTTGGTGAAAATACAACTCTTCTGCCATTTTCATTATGTTAAAAAAAATGCTTAAGTGATTATGTAAAATTTATAGAACTTCCATATAAATGATCTCATTGTATTGTTCAAAAGTTCTGCAACTTATTTCTATTACTATCCACATTTACAGACAAGGAGCTGAAGCATCATGAGCAGTAAATGGCAAAACCAGATTTAATCTTAAACTTGGGCTTCCCTAGTGCCTCAGGTGGTAAAGAATCTGCCTGAAATGTAGGAAACCCAGGTTCAGTCCCTGGGTTGGGAAGATCCACTGCAGGAAGGCATAGCAACCCACTCCAATATTCTTGCCTGGAGAATTCCATGGACAGAGAGAAGAGCCAGGCAGGCTACAGTCCATGGGGTCTCAAAGAGTCAGACACGACTGAGCAACTAACACTTTCACTTTTCCGATTCCAAAAGTTACTCTTTTCCCAGCCTGTCATCTTTTGATTAATGTCTAACTATTTTTCTCTCTTCCTACCAGCTCCCTGCTCTTCTTCCTTTGGTCATGTGTGATATTCTAACCACCTCATACTCTTGATTAAAGCCTAAACATAAGCTTAGACCAGATTTACTGAGTCCTGTTTTAAGAATTGCAGGGTGAAAGACGTAATCAGTAAAGATAAACAGAGAACAAGGTTTTGAAATAAAATTCAGCAGAAGAACCCAGGAGACAGAAATGAAATAAATTTTAAGGCAACTGAAATGAAAGCCATACATTTAGAGAGATCAAACAAAGCATGGATTAATGGCAAGTAATAAAAGAACATACTTAGCAGTTAGTAAAAACAAACAGCTTAAAAAAAAATCTTATTACTTTCCAATGATCTATTGAAAACAATGTGACTTCATATGTAAAATACAAATTCTTTGTAAGTTAGAGTATGTGTTCTCTCACCACCCCCTGAAAAGATCATCGGTGCTTATGTGCTCCAGTGCTAGTCTAGACTCTGAGGACACAAGGGGAATGAGAGAGTACTTGTTTCTAAACACCCAAGAATCTAGCAGAAGTGTTTTTAAATAACTGACCACTTGTAAGAGCTGTATGTTCAGTTTTCTCAGTCAAGATGGGCGAGGCTATGTTTTAATAATAAAGTCCAAATATTATAGGTTTAAATCAACAAAAGACTTAGAATTCCATGATGGCCTAGGATTTTGGGTCTTTACTGCTGTTGACCAGGTTCAATTTCTGGTTGGGGAACTGAGATCTTCCAAGACATGCAGGGCAGCCAAAAAAAAAAAAAAAAAAAAATTAACAAAGATTGATTTGTTGCTCACAGTACATATTCATCAGAGATTAGCTGTAGTTCCATTCCAGGATTTGGTCACTGTCTGTAATATTACCAGTTATTGTAACAAAGAGCTCTCACCCAGGCAACTAAATTCTCTGACCTGGAACTGAGACACATCAAGGATGTTACATGACGGGGCCCTCAAAGGAGCCAAAACATGAAATCCCCATGGGCCCAGAATGGGGAAGAACCAGAACTATGGACGGTGTAATTGTGCCCATTATCATTATCATCAACATGATCATTTTTGTTTACAAAGTTCCAAGAAACAGAACTACTGTCTGTCAGGGCAAGTCACAGAGAGATCAGAGGAAAGTAAGGATTGGAGTTAGATATCACTAGATGGCATTGCACAAGGCATTCTGAGCAAAGGAACAGCATGAACCAAGGTAGGAAGAGCCTTCTGTGGCCAGAGCGCAGAGATGCGAGAGAGACAAAAGGAGGAGGCAGGTAAGGCTGGAGCAGAAGAGAACAGAATGTGAGGGACTTCACTGGTTAACTTTATCTTGTAGCCATTGGGATACCATTTAAGGATGTTAAGTAGGTTTGTGTCAGGACAGAAGACAGATTAGAAGACTGAAAGAGAGGCAGGGAGTATAGTCAGAAGGTTCCTCCAAGATTTGGAGGTCCAAACCAAAGCATTGGCAGAAGGCTGGAAGGAGGGGCAAATATTCCCAAAATAATCAGAAGCAAATATCAACAGATCTTGGTGATAGAGGATGAACCCCAGGCTTCCACTGGCTAGATGGTTGGGATCACTTGCCAAGATAAATACAGAAGGGGACAGTTTAGAGTGGTGGTGGAATGACTTTTGGTCATGTTTAATGAGTTCACATATGGGTGAGCAACAAGAGACGTCCATCTGTTATACAGATATGGAGGTCATGAGCAAGGCTGGGGCGAAGGCAGAGAGGTGGGACCCAGCAGACTGGAGGTGGTAGTTGGAGCTACAGCTGAAGAGGAGGCTTCTCGAGGGAAGAATCAAATGAGAAGGCAAAAGAAGATGTGTTCTAGAAAGCACTAACATTTCCAGGTAGAAGAGGAGGGACATGCAGAGGGGAGGAGAGGAGATGGTCAGTGAACTGGGCGGGAACTGGCTGAGGGGGAACCCTGGGATGAGCAATGTTCAGCCAGGGAGCAACGGAGGTGTCACATGAGAGATGATGAAAATGGTCCTTTGACTCTTACACCAGAAGGTCACGGGGGACCTTTGCTAAAGCAGTCTTGATGGAGTGGTCCTCCTGTAGGAAGGGGGAGGTAAGGGCCTTGTGGGAGCTGAGGAGGGAAGGAGAGGTTAGGGCCCAGAGAAGACTGAGGACAGGGAGTGGCGAGAAGAGTCCTAAGGCCAGGCTAGGGTGTGTGTGGGTGTGGGTGTGGGTGTGGGGGTGTGTGTCTCCGTGTGTGTGTGTGTGTGTGTATGTACGTACATATAGTGGGAGGATATTGAGTACAAATCTACGCTGAGGGGATACAGCAGTAGGAGGAAAAGGCTGTAGACAGTTGGGACAGGTAGATGATCAATGGATTCAGAAAGGACAGTGTGGGAAAGGGTCTGAGACCACCAGGAGTAGGCCTAGACGTGGGAAATCTTCTGATGGCCTCTGTTTTCTCTCTGAAATGGAAGAGTTCGGTTCGCTAGATATCTTTGAGCCTTTTGTAAGCCAGATAAGACTAAGGGAGACAGAGCTGGAGCGTGGCGGGTGCTTAAGAGCTGGGGAATCTGGAATATCCAAAGAGGGACAGAAGAGGGAAAGGCTGGGAAAGGCTTTGCAGAAAGACCACAGTTCAGAGGCTCAAGGAGAGTGAGGGTCCAGAGATAAGACATACAGCTACAGCTTGAGGAACAGAGCCTCCCACTGAATGATGGCAGGAGGGTAAACTTCCTCCAGAGAGCATCACTGTGACTGTGTTTTCACTCCCAGCCGTTAACTTATGACTTACTCAGCTGTTTCATGAGAGCAGACTGTAGTCACAAGGGTCCCACAGCCTTTCTCTGTGTGCTCAGCCCTGTGGGTTCCCTTGCCTTCCTATGACTTGTATATGCATGTATGTATGTGTTAGTAGCCCAGTCATGTCTGACTCTGTGCAACCCCATGGACTGTAGTCTGCCAGGCTTCCCTGTTCATGTAATTCTCCAGATAAGAATACTAGAGTGGTTGAAGCCATTCCCTTCTCCAGGGGATCTTCCCAACCCAGAGGTCAAACTCTGGTCTCCCGCATTACAGGCAGATTCTTTACCACCTGAGCCACCAGGGAAGCCCTCCTATGACCCGACGCCTTCTATTCTATTAGGAGAATCAACCCAACCTCTAGTTTCTTCTAGCTCTGCTTCTAGCTTGATATCTTGTCTGAAATCTCTGCTTTCCAGACTTCCCAAAGAGGAACTGAGCTTTGAACCAGGAGTTTAACATGAGTGTTACAGAATATAACTCACCGTCTTTAGATTCCCTTGTATCTACATGTCTAGATGGCGTTCTCTTAGTATTCTGGCCCAAGTCATTCTATTCCTGGGAATGCCTCCAAAAAGGTTATTCCTGCACACCAGCCACCCCTATAATGAGAAAGAAAAAGGTATATACTTGAAAATGTTCATGGGAAGCAGTAACCATAACGCTGAAATAATGGAAGTCAACCTAATGGGCAGCAGGGCAGCAGTTTGATGGAAAATCCGTGCAGTTATCTAAATGGTAGTTATGAAGACAATTTGTGTGACATGGGGAGTGCTTATATCCTGAATAAAAAGAACAGAATGTGACCTCAAAGCTTCATTATGATTACAGTAATATATTTGAAAGGAAGAAAAAAAAAAAAGGAAAGACTTGCTTTTTATGTTGATGGGATTGCAGATGAAATTCATATCTTAATTTCCATTTCAATGTTACAACATTTTTCAGTTATAAGGTCCCTCCATAAACAGCAGGAGTGTTGGACAAACTAACAGAAACACAGAGAGAGCAAGTCCGTCTTCCCCCATTCTCCCACCTTGGCAACAAAAAAGAGCTGTGTCATGCAAACATTTGAGGTGGATTCTTTCACAAATTCCAAACTTTAAACCTTATTATTAAACAGCCATCAGTTTCCCTCTAACATGTTGACAATCTCCCAAGTATGTTGGATTAAAATTTTTCTTTTAATAAAGAGATTTGAAATTCCATTCTAGTTGCCAGCCAGGTCTTTCAACTTCTTAAAAAAAAAAAAAAAAAAAAGACCCACACTAGCTCCTCTCATCCCTTTGGCAACTATTTTATTTCCACACTGTCCCAGATTCTCTCCAAAAGCTCTTTCAATTCAGCTTCGATTACCACCAACCCCAGAAACAGCTTCTATTAAGGTCACCAGTGACTGCCTGACTCAAAGGACAAATTCTGGTTCCCAACCAGAAACTCCCAACACACTTAAAACTGCCAACCTGCTTCTTCATCTCCTATGGCCCTGGGGTCTCTGGCTGGACTGACCTCTCCCCTCCATCCTTCCCTCCTCACAGATGCTGCACTAACGCCCTCCCATCAGAATCACTGGTTTCCACCAAGAAACTCCAGACCTGCTAACCAGGCTCTGCCCCGACATCCTCCTTGGAGCGAGACATATCCATCCAATACACGTGTCCAGCAGCTACACCGTGCATTCTCCACAGCAGCAGAAACCCCCTAAGGAGGTGAAAATTAGTTCTTCAGGGCAAGCAAAAACCCCTACTCCTTCAAAAAGTGTATATGGTATACAGTACACATACAAATATAATAGAGAAACCAATACATAGTATATCTGTAGTATTAAAATTTCATGAGTGGAGGGCGATTAGGAGAAATGTCTAAAAAGACTCCTGGGGTGAGAAGCAATAGTGAAAAAAAATGTTGGGAAATATTGTTCTGCCAGCATTCTTAGGTGCCAGGAAGACAGAAGTGGATAAAACAGACCAAGGCACTTGTCCTCATGTTTTGGGAGAAACAAACAAACAAGTAAAAATATACAATTTATCAGATGGTGATAATTGCTGTGGAGAAAAATAAAAGCAAGGAAAGGGGTTGGCAGTTCGGGAGGTGGGTGACTGTGCAGGGGGTTGCAACTTTAAGATTCATGTTGATGTATGGCAGGAACCAACACAATATTGTAAGGCAATTATTCTTCAATTAAACATAAATAAATTTTTTAAAAAGAAGGTATCCCTGAGAAAGTGACATCTAAGTAAAGACATGGAGCTGAAGGAACAGGCTGTGAGGATATCTAGGGGATATACGGGCAAAAGGAACAGTACAAGCAAAGGCCTGGAGGTGGAGGTGTTTCTGGCCCATTTGAAGTACAGGAATGAGACCAGTGGCTGGAGCACACCAAGCAAGGAAACAGGTAGCAGATGAAGTCAGAGGTTTGACAAGAAGTCCAATCTTCTGCATGTGACCTAGTAGGCCATTGTAATGACTTGGCTTATACTCAGCAAGATGAGAATCCACCAGAAGGTCTTAAGTGGGGAACTGAAATAACCCAATTCACTTTTGAAAGATCCCTCTGGCCACCGGGTTGAGAGCAGAGTGCGGGATGGAGGGGTGGTGGCAGGGAGACCGGTTCCCTTGCAGTCCTCCAGGTGAGAGATACTGGTGGCTTAGACCAGGAGGAGCAGTGAGACAGGGAGACGTAGTCCGACTCTGAAGGCAGAACCAGCAGGTTTTCCTGATAGGTTCAACATGAAGTGTGAGAGTAAGACAGGAACTGAGGATGAGGCCAAGGAAGAATGGGAACCGAAATGCAGAAAGCTAAAGGAAGCAAGAGCGAGAAGAGGGAATTCTGAGTTCACTTTGGGACACACTGACATGCCTACTCAATATCCCAGTCAAGATGTTCAGTAGGTAATTGGAGGACATACAAGTGGGGGATTCAAGAAGAAGTCTGGGCTGGAAACATCTGTTTGAGAGTATTTCTGGTCAAAGCTATGATACTGTATAGAGCTCTAGGGGAGAGAGTGAAGAGGGAGAGGAGAAGAGGTCAAAGAACTGAGTTGTCCTCTGGTTGACTCAGGCAATGAAGATGAACCAACAAAGTAGATCAAGATGGTGGCCAGGGAGGTAAGAAACCCAGGAGATGGCAGTGTCTGGAAGCCAAGAGAAGAAAGTGTTTCCAGGAGCAGGGGGAATGAGCCACTGTGCCAAACGTAGACCGGGTAAGATGAGGAGAAAGATGGGCCACTGGGTTTGACAGCCTGAAGCTCTTTGCTGCCCTGGGAAATGTATTAATAGTATTAGTGCAGTGGGTTCAAGAGAGAAGGTGGAGAGAAGAAGGAGACGCTGAGAATGTAGGCTACTCCCTGAGAGCTTTTGCTGTAAGGGAAACAGAGAAAGGGGATAAGAGCTGGAGGAGGACTAAAGTGAGATTTTCTTTTTAAGATGAGAAAAATGAGAGCATATTTGTAAGCTGATGGGACTTATCCAACAGATGGGGAAACTGTTACTGTGGCAGGGAGAGGAGATGGTGTGTCTTTGAGGTGGTGGGAAGAGATGGACGGTGGGGAAATTGGCCTAAGACAGGGATCCACCGGAGCAGACCTCCCCTGAGCACAGATCACACACTAGGTTCTCCTTCCATGATGTCATCAAATCCTCACAGATGTAAGCAAAAGGTGGGATTAGTCATATTATTATTGTTGTTTTTAATTAGCCGTGCCAGGCAACTGTAGAAGGCAATGGCACCCCACTCCAGTACTCTTGCCTGGGAAAATCCCATTGATGGAGGAGCCTGGTGGGCTGCAGTCCTTGGGGTCGCTAAGGGTCAGACACGACTGAGCGACTTCACTTTCACTTTTCACTTCCATGCATTGGAGAAGGAATTGGCAACCCACTCCAGTGTTCTTGCCTGGAGAATCCCAGGGGTGGGGGAGCCTGGTGGGCTGCCGTCTATGGGGTCGCAGAGAGTCAGACATGACTGAAGCGACTTAGCAGCAGCAGCAGCAAGCAGCTTGTGGGATCCTAGTTCCCTGACCAGGGATCAAATAAAGGTCCACACAGTGGAAGTGCCGAGTCCTAACCACTGGACCGTCAGGGAATCCCCTTAGTCTTTTTTTTTTTTTTTTTTCAAAGAAATCAAGGTTTAGAGAGTTCAGAGAGTTAGAAAAGAAGCTGAAACTGATTTCCTTTGTCTAATTTTAAATGCCTGGTCCATTCCCAGGCTGCCCCATGGAGACCCTTATTTTACAGAGAGAAAGAGGGATCTGTTAACCTGCTCACAGTCCCAGAGTGGACCTGAACCTGAGTGCCTGACTCCTGGCCCAGTGCTCCTTTTCTCATCTCTAGCCAAGCTCTTCCTTCCTCCATGCCAAAGGGCCACCTTGGCCGAGGCTATCACTCACACCTGGAAGGCAGTGCTCACTTGACACCTTGTTCCTCCTGCTTTTCTTTGTTTTGGGTGAGGTTTTCTGTCATGGTTCTTCAGTTGCTCAGTCGTGTCTGACTCTGCAACCCCATGGACTGCAGCACGCTAGGCTTGCCTGTCCTTCACTAGCTCCTGGAGTTTGCTCAGACTCATATCCACTGAGTCAGTGATGTTATCTGACTCAGATATAACTACATACTGTGCATTTCATCCTTTTTAGGTGTACAGGTCTATGAATTCTGACTGATGCATAGAGGCATGTTAATACCAGCACAATCAAGATATAGAACATTTCCATTACCCCCCAAGTTTCCCTTATGCCCCTTTGTGGTCAGTCTCCTCCCCCACCCCTAACCCTGGGTAACCAATGATCCTTATCATTTCTGTCCTTATCATTTTGCTTTTTCCAGAATGTCATCTATATGGAATCATACAATATGCAGCCTTTTGAATTCACTTACTTTCAGTTAGTATAACACATTTCAGATCCACCCATGCTATCATGCACACCAATCGTCCATTCCTTTGTATTACTGTGGAGAAATAAATGGCAACCCCCTCCAGTATTCTTGCCTGGGAAATCCCATGGACAAAGGATCCTGGCAGGCTGTAGTCTGCGGGGTCGGTTATTTTACGGACAGGCCACAGCTTGTTTGTCCATTCACCAGTTGATGGATATTAAAATGTTTCCAGTTTTTTAGCAAATATAAATAATGCCATTGTAAACATTTAGGAATAGGATTGCTGGGTCGTATGTTAAGTCTATGGTCAGCTTTTAAACTCTTGAAACACTAGGTATTCATATGTAAAAAAATTTAACCTTGCTCATACACAAAAAATAACTCAAAATGGATCATAGACTTCACTGTAAACCTAAAACTAAAAAATTTCTAGAAGAAAAACATAGGGGAAATTATTTGTGACCTTGCATTGGGTAAAGACTTCTTAGATCTGACATCTAAACATGATATATAAAAGAAAAAAAATGATAAATTGGAACTTTTAAAAATAAGGACTGCTCTTCAAAAGACACTGATAAGAGAATGAAAAGACAAACCACAAACTCAGAGAAAATATTTGTGAATTACTTATCTGATAAACGCCTTGTATCCAGCACGCATAAAGAATTCTTGAAACTCAATAATAACAGTAATAATTCAGTAAGAAATGCACACACAAAAGATATGAACAGACACTTCAACAACAACAACAAAAGATATATAAGTCTAATTTTAAATGCCTGGTCCATTCCCAGGCTGCCCCATGGAGACCCTTATTTTACAGAGAGAAAGAGGGATCTGTTAACCTGCTCACAGTCCCAGAGTGGACCTGAACCTGAGTGCCTGACTCCTGGCCCAGTGCTCCTTTTCTCATCTCTAGCCAAGCTCTTCCTTCCTCCATGCCAAAGGGCCACCTTGGCCGAGGCTATCACTCACACCTGGAAGGCAGTGCTCACTTGACACCTTGTTCCTCCTGCTTTTCTTTGTTTTGGGTGAGGTTTTCTGTCATGGTTCTTCAGTTGCTCAGTCGTGTCTGACTCTGCAACCCCATGGACTGCAGCACGCTAGGCTTGCCTGTCCTTCACTAGCTCCTGGAGTTTGCTCAGACTCATATCCACTGAGTCAGTGATGTTATCTGACTCAGATATAACTACATACTGTGCATTTCATCCTTTTTAGGTGTACAGGTCTATGAATTCTGACTGATGCATAGAGGCATGTTAATACCAGCACAATCAAGATATAGAACATTTCCATTACCCCCCAAGTTTCCCTTATGCCCCTTTGTGGTCAGTCTCCTCCCCCACCCCTAACCCTGGGTAACCAATGATCCTTATCATTTCTGTCCTTATCATTTTGCTTTTTCCAGAATGTCATCTATATGGAATCATACAATATGCAGCCTTTTGAATTCACTTACTTTCAGTTAGTATAACACATTTCAGATCCACCCATGCTATCATGCACACCAATCGTCCATTCCTTTGTATTACTGTGGAGAAATAAATGGCAACCCCCTCCAGTATTCTTGCCTGGGAAATCCCATGGACAAAGGATCCTGGCAGGCTGTAGTCTGCGGGGTCGGTTATTTTACGGACAGGCCACAGCTTGTTTGTCCATTCACCAGTTGATGGATATTAAAATGTTTCCAGTTTTTTAGCAAATATAAATAATGCCATTGTAAACATTTAGGAATAGGATTGCTGGGTCGTATGTTAAGTCTATGGTCAGCTTTTAAACTCTTGAAACACTAGGTATTCATATGTAAAAAAATTTAACCTTGCTCATACACAAAAAATAACTCAAAATGGATCATAGACTTCACTGTAAACCTAAAACTAAAAAATTTCTAGAAGAAAAACATAGGGGAAATTATTTGTGACCTTGCATTGGGTAAAGACTTCTTAGATCTGACATCTAAACATGATATATAAAAGAAAAAAAATGATAAATTGGAACTTTTAAAAATAAGGACTGCTCTTCAAAAGACACTGATAAGAGAATGAAAAGACAAACCACAAACTCAGAGAAAATATTTGTGAATTACTTATCTGATAAACGCCTTGTATCCAGCACGCATAAAGAATTCTTGAAACTCAATAATAACAGTAATAATTCAGTAAGAAATGCACACACAAAAGATATGAACAGACACTTCAACAACAACAACAAAAGATATATAGAAGGCAAATAAACTCACAAAAGGATGCTCAACATCATCAGTGATTTGGCAAATGCTAATTAAAGCTACAAGATAAACTACACTTCTATTAAATGACTACAATTTTAAAAACCTGCCAAGGGTCAGCAAGAAAGGAGAGCAACTGGGACTCTTATACATGGTAGGTAGGGAAGTGAAATGGTACAGCCACTGTGGAAAACACTTGGCAGTTTCTTATAAAGTCACGCATTCAGGAGCTTTGTATGGAGGATGGGTTGACTACAAAGGGGAAACAGGAAGTTCGGGGAAATGTGGAATAGGTCTAATAAGATAAATTGATCGTGGTGGTGGTTACATGATTCCAAGCACTTGTCAAAATGCACAAAATTACATTAAAAAGAGAATTTTTTACTGTATTAATTTTATTTTAATCTTGACAATAGAAGGCAAAGTAAAAGCAAAGGCAGGGAGGCCGCTGTGTGACTTTATACAACGTACTTCTCTATGCCTTCTTTTTTTTAAATCTATACACTGAGCATATAATAGTACTTTCTTTATATTGTTGTATTAAGTGTGCTGATTTATGCAATATACCTAAAGCATGTGGCACACAGCAAATGCTATATAATTATTTGACTGTTATTTTTATTCGTATTTTTATTACTCACATATTTCTCTTTGAAGAAGTCTGGTGAAAAAAAGAAGGGTAATTAGGGGTTTGGGTGGTTGAAGGATGAGGAGACCTAGACACACAGAGTCATAGACAGATGGAGGAAATCAGTGATAAGGGAATGAAAGAGAGGGAGAGTAATGCTGAACCCACAGACCAAGCCTGTGCTATTAATATGGCATCGGCTGCCCGTTTTCATAAATAACTCCCTTTCACTTGTCAACAGCTAATCAAGTAATTTCTCGAGGCCAGAAGTGACTTGCTGGATTAATGACAGCCCCTCCGGAGATCAACATGTTCAAATCCTTCTTCTGTGTTGTAATCCTATACCTCAATGAATGGAAAGAGGAAAAAATCTACCTCCTAGACACAAAATATCCAATATCATTAAAGTGACAACTTCCAATTTTTATTTGAATGGTCTGCTCTCATCTTCAGCAAAGGAAAAGTCAGATTAGTGTTGGTTGGAAAATGGAGGGTTGTTACCAGAGTTCTGATTGGTCATTATAGACCTCAGGGAATTTTTATCAAACAAAGAAACTTGATAAGATCTAAGCATAATAAGCAGGGATTAGTGCCCTCCTGGGTAACTTTCTCACAACTGTAGGAATTTTAAGAGACTTCGTAAGAATTAACATGCGCCACGTGATATTGACTTTAGCTTCTGGCTTTTCTTTCCAGGAGGCGAATTAGTACAATTTCTTCTGCCTTTGTTTCGATTTGGTAACAACCCTCCATTTTCAAACAGGTTTCACCTACCTGCCCCATCAGACATGAAGAGGTTGACACCTATTCTATAGGTGCGGAGATAGAAACAACCAAGGTTTTTGATAACTCTAGTCAAAACCAAAGCAACAGCTGACCAAGTATAAGAATAGCAGGTCAGATTGATTGAGATGTCTCAGAAGTTGGAATTTTTGGAGAGCAAGTGATCGCAGACCAGCTGGTTCACTCTGTACCCCCAGAACACAGGGCAGCATGGACCAATACAATCACTAACAACCCAGGCTCAGCATTTCAACACCCCTTGTGCCTCCGTCTTCCAAACAAAGCAGAGGCATTTTCTTATTTTATTTTTATCTATCTATTCATCCCGGGGAAGGCAATGGCACCCCACTCCAGTACTCTTGCCTGGAGCATCCCAGGGATGGCGGAGCCTGGTGGGCTGCCGTCTATGGGGTCGAACAGAGTCGGACACGATTGAAGTGACTTAGCAGCAGCAGCAGCAGCATCTATCCATCCATCCTATTTCTAATTAAGAAAAACTTTTCAAAACACAATCACAACACCTTTAACATAACCAACAACATCAATAACAGTTCTGTAATATCTAAAACTCAGTCCGCTGTCAATTTTCCTTGGTTATTTCAAAAATGTCTTTTATAAAGTTTTGTTCAAATCGCAAACAATCCCCACACATTGCATTTGGTTAGTATATCTCCTAAAGTCTCTTTTAATCTAGAACAGTCATGGGAACTTTTTGTCTTCATTTATCTTTTTGTGTTGTTTTCAATATTCATGTATTTATTGAATAGATAATACATGCAGAGTGGTAAATATTTTTTCTCCAAACTGAACTAAAAGGAATAGAGTGGGGACTTCGCAGGTGGTTCAGTAGTAAAGAATCCACCCACCAATTCAGGAGACGTGGGTCTCACATGCCATGGAGCAACTAAGCTGGTGTGACACACTGCTGAGCTTGTGCTCTAGAGCCTGGGAACCACAACCACTGAGCTCACGTGCCACAGCTACTGAAGCCTGCGTACCCTACCGCCCACGCACCCCAGCAAGAGAAGCCACTGCGATGAGAAGCCCGCACCCCGCAACTAGAGAGCAGCCCCCACTCTCTGCAACCAGAGAAAAGCCCACACAGCAACAAAGACCTACCCCAGCCAAAAATAAATAAGTAAATAAGAATTATGTTTTTAAAAGGTAATAATGAAAAATCTCTGTCTCCTTCCCCAGAAGCAATGTTACCAGTTTCACATGTAATCTTTTAGAAATAGTCTCTGCCTAGACAAGCATGCCTGTCCCCAAGGCTCTAGCCTGGTGAATAAGAGTGGACATGAGTTCAAGTCTCTGCAACTCCCTAAATAAAAGCCTTGGGCACGTTACATCTGAGTCCCAGATGTTTCCTCTGGGAAAGAGAGGAAACTACTTGCCAGAGGAAAAAAAACTAATAATGGTACCTATACCGTGCCATCGTTGAGAGAATTAAAGCAGATACGTGAAATACTTAAATTATTACTTGTTTCTATATACATCCTCCTTTGGCTTTTCCCCAAATGACAGAATCAGGCACTTTCTCCTTAGGTATGTTTTTTTCATTAAACATCACATTTTAATGATAAGTCCATACCTGTTCTTAAAGATTTGCTTCATTGTTTGAAATCATTGACTTACATTCCATTGTATGGATGCCATATCGATAGACACATAAATAATTTCCCATCTTTTGTTTTTACAAAAAAATGCTGCCATGATATGTACACCTATGGCAGATTCATGTTGATGTTTGAAAGAAAACAACAAACTTCTGTAAAGCAATTATCCTTCAATTAAAAAATTAACAAATTTAAAAAATGCTGCCATGAATATCCTTGTGATATTCTATTGAATACATGCGCAAAACATCCATAGGATAAACTTCTGGAAGTAAAGTGCTGACTGAAGGATACATGCATTTTAAATCCTGAAAGATGATGCTGTGAAAGTGCTGCACTCAATCTGCCAGCAAATTTGGAAAACACAGCAGTGGCCACAGGACTGGAAAAGGTCAGTTTTCAGTCCAATCCCAAAGAAAGGCAACGCAAAAGAATGCTCAAACTACCACACAACTGCACTCATCTCACACGCTAGTAAAGTAATGCTCAAAATTCTCCAAGCCAGGCTTCAGCAATACGTCAACCGTGAACTCCCTGATGTTCAAGCTGGTTTTAGAAAAGGCAGAGGAACCAGAGATCAAATTGCCAACATCCGAGAGTGAAAAAGTTGGCTTAAAGCTCAACATTCAGAAAACGAAGATCATGGCATCTGGTCCCATCACTTCATGGGAAATAGATGGGGAAACAGTGGAAACAGTGTCAGACTTTATTTTGGGGGGCTCCAAAATCACTGCAGATGGTGACTGCAGCCATGAAATTAGAAGATGCTTACTCCTTAGAAGAAAAGTTATGACCAACCTAGATAGTATTTTCAAAAGCAGAGATATTACTTTGCTGACTAAGGTCCGTCTACTCAAGGCTATGGTTTTTCCTGTGGTCATGTATGGATGTGAGAGTTGGACTGTGAAGAAAGCTGAGTGCCAAAGAATTGATGCTTTTGAACTGTGGTGTTGGAGAAGACTCTTGAGGGTCCCTTGGACTGCAAGGAGATCCAACCAGTCCATTCTGAAGGAGATCAGCCCTGGGATTTCTTTGGAAGGAATGATGCTAAAGCTGAAACTCCAGTACTTTGGCCACCTCATGAGAAGAGTTGACTCATTGGAAAAGACTCTGACGCTGGGAGGGATTGGGGGCAGGAGGAGAAGGGGACGACCGAGGATGAGATGGCTGGATGGCATCACTGATTCGATGGACGTGAGTCTGAGTGAACTCCGAGAGATGGTGATGGACAGGGAGGCCTGGCGTGCTGCGATTCATGGGGTCGCAAAGAGTCGGACATGACTGAGCGACTGAACTGAACTGAATGCTTTGCAGTCATGTAAAGCCCCAAAGGAAGCTGTATCAATTTATACTCCTAAGAAAAGTACAGAAAGGTCTCCATTTCCCTATGCCTTAACTAACACAGGCTATCACTATATGTTTTCATCTTTGTAAATATGATTTGTGGAAAATGGTATCTCACAGACTTAATGTGCATTTCTCTTATTATGGGGCTTCCTGGGTGGCTCAGATGGTAAAGAATCTGCCTGTGATACAGAAGACCCAGGTTTGATCCTTTGATCAGGAAAATACTCTGGAGAGGGGAATGGCTACCCACTCCAGTGTTCTTGCCTGGGAAATCCCATGAATAGAGGAGCCTGGTGGGCTTATAATCCATGGGGTTGCAAAGAGTCAGACATGACTAAGCAACTAACACTCACTTTTTTCCCTCTTATTTTGAGATTGTAAAGGAAATATTGTGTAAGTAAACCTCAGTTCAAATGACCTGCCCAGGACTCCTGAGTGAGGACTCTGAGAGAGCCCTGGGAGGGCACAATTTTAGACTCATAGGAAGTTGCAATGACATTGCAGAGAGTACTATCATTTCGGGTATCCTTCACCTACGTTCCCCAGATACATTTATTTTTATTAATACACTGAGGGGTTGGTTCACAGAGACTGAATTTCCAAAATGATATTTAAAAACATGAACTTTTTTTGTTTAGAGTGACAAAAGAACATGAGCATCTTTAAGTATAAGTACTCTCTCCTTTTTGCGTGTCTGCTTTTCAGTTACAGAGCAATCACTTAAATTTCATGGTAAAGCAATGTTTACGGGTCAGTCTATTCTTGGGGTTTTACATTATGGCATTTCAGAATTTGCTCCATTTTACATAAAAGCCAGTAGTAGTGTTAAGTCACTCAGTCATGTCTGACTGTGACCCTATGGACTGTAGCCCTCCAGGCTTCTCTGCATGGAAGTTTCCAGGCAAGAATATTAGAGTGGGTTGCTATTTCCTTCTTCAGGGGGTCTTTCCAACCCAGGGATTGAACCCGGGTCTCCTGCATTGCAGGCAGATTCTTTACCACCTGAACAACCAAGGAAACCCATTAATAAAAGGTAGATTTTTATACTTAAGAATGACCTTGTCTGTACTCGTGATGAGGATGCTCCCTCTCTGATAGCACTAAGCATGTTTTATGCATGTCTATATGTTGTGAGTTATATCTTGCAAGTGGTGAAGGGTTTGTTCTGAAACAATGCACCTCCTTCTGCTGGTTGCTTTCAGACACATGATCAGGAGCACAGCACTGTGGCCACAGGACATGTACTTGCACAGCTGACCACGTTTTCCTTGAGCCATTTTCTTCGCTTGGTTTCCCTGCTGTAAATCTGTGAATTTGCTCCTAATTCATAAGCTCTCTTCCTCTCCTAAGCCCATCTTTTCTCTAGCTATAGCTTCTCCACAAGTGATAGCCATTCCCCTGGCCTTAATGACCAGAGCCAGGACCAGGGTGAGGCCATTGAGACACCTTGGTCATAGAAGTTAATGAGACATCTACCCTGGGCTCATGCAAGTACAGGGTTGGCGCCAGAGTGTCACTATATCCTTAAGCTTTCCTTTTTGTTCTAGACACCTTGCTTTCCTCACCCTAGGTTCACCTCCTTCAATATCTCTGCCTGCTTCCTAGACCTCCAGGTACATACAACCTATTTGTCATCTCTACTTAGGATAGCTTAAATGCAACTCAAACTTCAAATATTTAAAATAGAACTCTTGCATCACCGCCCACCCCCATGGCCAAACCTGCCCCTTCTACTTGTCTATCCCACTTAATAGCATCACCATTTATTCAGTTACTCTAGGAGTTATCCTCAATTTCTTTCTTTCAACAAGTTCTATCTTCCATCTCCAAAATACAATACAAATCTGACAACCTCTCACAGCCTCTGCCACTATGGCTTGGGCCAGACCTCCATCTCTTATTACTATAAACACCTATCCCCCAAATCCATCCTCAGGATCCCAGCTTCCACATGTACCCTCCCCCTATCCCTCTCCCCCTTAGACTCATGACTCTGTGAGCCAAAGCAATCTTTTTTTTTTTTTTTTAAATGTTTGTTTTTTTTAGTTTTGACTGTGCTGGGTCTTGCTTGCTGCAGGTGGGCTTTTCTCAAATTGCAACAAGCAGGGGCTATTCTCTAGTTGCACTGCTTGGGCTTCTCATTGCAGTGGCTTCTCATGTTGCAGAGCATGGGGTCTAGGTGCACAGGCTTCATTACTTGCGGCTCCCAGGCTCTAGAGCTCAGACTCAGTCATTGCGCTCTGCAGCATGTGGGGTCTCCCCATGCCAGGGATTGAACTGGTATCCCCTGTATTGCAGTGGACCACCAGGGAAGCCCCAGAGCTATCGTTTTATGTCCTGGAGTAGATTATGTCATTCTCCTACTTAAAACCCTCCAGTGGCTTTCAACTGAATTTAGCAGAAGGGCAGACCGCCTCCCACTCCCCTTACCATGATCAACAGACCAGGATCTAGAAGGTGTAACAATCTGATCCCAGCCTAGCAACCCCACTTCTGCCTCAACCTCATTCACCAGGAACCTGCACTGGCTCCCTTCCACTTCAGCTGTGTTCCTTTCCCCTGGAATGCTCTTCCCCAGATCTCTATATAGCCACCTCCCTCTCAATATTCAGGTGTCAGTTCTGGTGTCACTTTCCTGACCACCCCCATCCACTCATCCATCACTCAAAATCCCATCACCCTCTTTTATTTCTTCAAAGCATTATCACTATCTGAAAGTGTCTTGTTCCCAGTGCATGAAAGCTCAGGGGCTTAAAACAAAAATGTACCAGTTCAGCTGGGACAGTTCTTGATTGGGTCTCTCCCTGATGCAGTTGAACAGCAGCTGAGGTTGGAGTCACCTGGAAGCTTTTCTGGGCTAGATGTGTAAGATTCTTTCCTCCTGTGTCTGGTGCCGTGGTGCTCTTCTGAGTGGCCTCTTTTCCCAGCAGAGAACTGGACTTCCTGCACAGCAGCTTAAGCCTCCAAAAAAAAAGAAGTGGAAATGGCTGGTCCTCTTACAGACCAGGCCTGAAAGTGGCATGATGTACTTCTGGGTGTGTGCTAAGTCGCTTTAGTTGTGTCTGTTTGCGACCCCATGAACCATAGCCCACCAGGCTCTTCTGTCCATGGAATTCTCCAGGCTGGAGAAGGTTGCTATTTCCTTCTGCAGGAAATCTTCCTGATCCAGAGATTGAATCCATGTCTCTTATGTCTCCCACATTGGCAGGCGGGTTCTTTACCATTAGTGCCACCTGGGAAGCTCTGCCATATTCAAATGGTCATAGAGCAGTCATAGACCAGCCCAGGTTCAAGGGGACTGAGGAATAAATTCTACCTCTTATAGGGGAAGTAACATATATGCAAAAAGAGGCAAGGAATTGATGGGGGCCTTCTTTGGCAATAAACCATCACATTCATTTATTTATCTGTTATTTATCTATCAACTCCCATTTAGGTTATAAACTCCACAAGACAACAGGGACCTTGTCTTATTTTATGGCTCTATTTCCAGTACCTAGAACGATGTTTGGCACACAGTAGGTGTTCAATAAATCAAGTTTGTGGACTAAACTAAACTTATCCAGATTGCTTTTGCCTGGTTTGCTGATGCTAAGCAAGCTGATGCCTTACCAGATAAGAGAAATGCTACATTTATAAAGTATTTCATTTCCTCTGCAAACAAGAAAAACTTGCCCTGAACACAAAGTCTAGAAATAGATCTGGCATGTTTTCTAAATGGAAAATATTTCTTGTATCACCAGAAATTATTTTCCCACAGTTTATGCTACATCAAAATATTGAAGTCGACTGAAAATACCCCATTCTTTAATCTTGGTGTGGACTAGATTTTTTTTTTTTTTTGTAGCAAAGGAAGTATAAAAATCTCCTGATGCTTAAACTCTCCCAGTTCTGAAAATGTCATTACAAGTTAAGATAGATTGAAGAAAAAAAAAGGCTACTGAGAAATGTCTTTAAAATTTGGTCATCAAAATGTATAGCTTTTGGTTATAAGACTAGCACTTGTTTATTTAAGTAATTACATATGACCAAGGGCAAAAAAAATCCCTCAAATTTTCCCCACTGCTAGTTTTTACTGGTGAGTTCTATAAAATAATACCATGTTTAAACCTTTTTGTACATTCCTTGTAAATGAGTAAGTGAGATTGTATTAATTTGAAGGATTTTAGTGACTGTTGAAGTGAAAAAAAGAGGGATTTAATCTATAAATTACACTTGCAGATGACCACTGATGAAATTTCTCCCAATCTTTGTTTTATCTTCAGTTTTCCCGGATTTGCTCAAAGCTATCCCAGTCAGTATTCACGTCAATGTCATTCTCTTCTCCACGATCCTTATCGTTTTAACCCTGGTGGGGACAGCCTTCTTCATGTACAATGCTTTTGGCAAGCCCTTTGAAACTCTGCATGGTCCACTGGGGTTGTATCTTTTGAGCTTCATTTCAGGTGAGTACAAAATTCTACCTCTGAAGACAAATGGGCTTGAAAGTGTACAAAAGATACACCTACCCAAATGTAAAATGACAGTACATATATGTGGATGTTCACTGTGGCAGTATTTATGAGAGCAAAAGGTGGAGAAAAGTATAATTATGCCACAAGAGGGGAGGCAACAAATTCCTTACGGTAGTCCATCCAACTAGCTGGCATTGAATTGTTTTGAAGAAGATGTAATCGAAAGAACAAATGCTCATATAAAAAAGTGGGAAAAGCAGTATATAAGATTTTATAAAGATAAACTTAATTTGATTTCCTATATAAATATAGAGAATGTATACATATATTATATATAGACTGTCCATATATATAGCCCCGACCCCCATATATATATATATATATAGAGAGAGAGTCTATTCTGTTGGTGGTAATCTCTGAGCAGTAAAATTATGAGTGGTTTTCATTTTTCTCATACTTTTTAATATTTCCAAATGTTCAGTAATGTGCATGTATCTATTCATAATCAGAAAAATAAATACAAGCCATCAAAAAAGAGTACCCCCACACAGAGTTGTCATATTCAGGCCTATAGGGACTTTGTGTAGCCTAAGTAGGTGTATCTGAACAAGTAAAACTCTAAACCCAGAAATTGGTTCATCAATAAACATCCTACTCAATAACCAAGGCTGATGGGAAACAATATAAAACCCAGTTCATGCCACAGGGTGTTTCCAATATATTTACAAGGAAGAGAAAGATACAGATGAGAAAATCAAAAGAGTCTAGCTCATATGCACCGCTCTTCAATGGGAGGTCTCTGATTTCACTCCACTCCAAACTCGCAGAGACTCAGTGTTTGTCCTGTCCCCAGGAAGCAAGTAATTTTATTAGTGATTTCACAGAGAGACAAGACAGAATACAGCTCACACTAGCGAACGCTGTTATTGAAGATCCATATTAGACTCTTTCCTTCTTTGCAGCTTGCCCTTTGGCTGCCAGCTCCCCCTCCCAGCCCCTAGCCCCCAGGCCCCTTCTCTCTCTTGACACCACTCACTTCTCCCTGCACAATTCAACTCTGGTCACCAACTTGCACAGCTCCTTCTCTATCAGACAAACCCACGCAGTTAACAGATGCTCACGCATCTCAGAAAGCAGTATACCAGCCTCTATCCATGGTAACCTGAGCACAGTTTGTTACTGCCCTGGACTCTTGGGCTTTTTAATCAATAGAAATTGCTCAGAGGCCAGAGGAGGCATCCAGGCAGCCTTTATGGGGACTTGTGCTGAAGCATGAGGGAGTAAAGAGAAGTAACAGGTGTCCTTGCTTGCTCCCTGAGTTTACAGGGAGCTGGTTCCTTAAATGGGATGAGGATAGTGGGGGGAGGCGGATCTGTGGGTCAGGCTGGAGAGGTGGCCTAAGTGGTCTTCCCACCCCCTCGGGGTGCTGTGTGCAGGGGTCATGAGGAGCACCCTGCTCTTGTTCCCTGAAACTCAGAAGTGGCAGCTGAGCTTTGGCCTTTTTGTATTTTACTGTTCATAATTTGCCCCAACTGCCCACGCATGCAGTGATTTTTAGTCCCTCAGAGTTTCTTCACATCCTGTCTCTCAAAGAGATATTTGTCCAGGTGCAAACACTCTAGTAAAATGTCCTAGGTCTCAGCCTGTCTCAACTTCTTGGGGTCTTACCCCCTTTCAACATGCGTGCATGAATGTTTCTCAGTCAAGAACACTAGCGTGGGTTGCCAGGGGAATCTTCCCAATCCAGGGATTGAACTCAGGTCCCTGGCCCCACAGCCATTCTCTACCACTGAGCCACCTGGGGAGCCCTTTACCCCCTCTACATCTTGCTAATCAAATTATTTACCCAACTGAAGTAGTTCTCTCTCTAGTGAGGGTTCTGCTAAGATAGTTTCCATATTTTCCACAAGTAAACAGCACAGTATCAATTGTGCAGCAATGATTACCCTATGGCAGAGTGTCTAAGTCCTTCCCATCCTTGGTACTCTCACACAAGCCTCCAGCATGGGGCTCGGCACACAGCAGACAATTCAGTACATATCCACTGATTTAGCAAAAGCAAGTCCACAACGAGATGTGAAGCTGGTCACGTAAACAGCACAAGTCAGAGAAATCAGAATTCGAATGGGACAGAATTAGCAGAGGAGGCCCATAGAGGTGGTGGGACAGGCTCCAGAGAGATAGGATAGAACAGTGTAAAGGGAGGCCAAGGCCTTTGCGACCAGGGCTGAGGGGCAAGAGCACAGGTACAAGGTGCAGACAGACAGACAAAGACAATGATTCAATCCCAAGGGAAGGCCAGGTTAAAAGTGGGTATTGGGGTTACTTCACCCCCACCCCACCCAGCAAACCAAACTGGCGGATCTGGATGGCGTGCTATTTTTAGTGGAACTCCTTGCATCAGCCAAGGGCCAAGTAGACCACAGGATACATATTAACTTATCAGAGGGAATATAATGTTCCGCAGTGGTTCTTCAAGTGGAATCCCCAGACCAGCACCATCTGCATCACCTGGGAACTTGATAGAAAAGCAAATTCTCTGCCTTCACCCCAGACCTCCTGAATCAGACACTCTGGAGTGAAGCCCAGCAATCTGTGTTTTAGCAAGCCCTCCAGGTGACTCACAACTTCCCAGGTGGCACAGTGGTAAAGAATCTTCCCGCCACAGCAGGAGACACAAAAGACTGGGTTCGATCCCTGAGTCAGGAAGATCCCCTGGATGTAGAGATGGCAACCTGTGCCAGTATTCTTGCCATGGACAGAGGAGCCTGGCGGGCCACAGTCCATGGAGTCCCAAAGAGTTGGACGCGACTGAGCATGCACGCCAGGTGACCTGCTGAAAGCTCAGGTTTGAGAACCATGGCCACAGGGAGTTGATGACACAGACGTTAGAGGACTGAAAAAAGGAGACCCAGAGGTAACTCAGAGATGGCAACGTCAGAAAGCAGTGGCCATCCCTAGGGCTTAGAGAACCCAGGGAAGAGTTCAGGGTTACCAGAACCTTGAGGCTGGAGGAGAGGCCCCAGGGCACTGGGTCTCAGCCCTCTGAGGAGGTGGCACTGTCCCTTGAGAGGATAGCACTCTCATGGGACACCGGGGGGCAGCTCTGGGAGTGTGGAAAGAGCTTGGGAACTCCCCAGTTGCTGCCTGGAACAGTGCTAGCCCCATGACAAGACCAGCCAGACCTCACTTCCCTGCCTGCTGCCCTCCCTGTGGGCAGAACAGCCAACAAGACAGAACCCCAGTGTGGGGAGTCTGGACCCAGCATCACAGGGTAGAGGAAAGAAGAGTTGGTCTGACGCCGAGACACAGCAGCTTATTAAGTGGCACAGCTATCTCACACTCCGGCTTCCGAATGAAAACTGAGAACAGCCCATTTGGAAGACTAATTATTTGACAGTTCTAATGGACGACTGAACTAACGGTATTTGAAAAGCAGGATGACTCAGAAGGATGCAGAATTTAATCCAAGTCCCAGTTCTTATCTCGGCTTTTGGCCAAGTCCAATCCAAAGAAAGCCTGAGCACAGAAATATATGCGGGAACACAGGCCCTGTGCTTATACTGCATTGGATTTATCCTTGAACTTATTGCAAAAGCAGGTGCTTAATGAAGTTTTGTGGATGAGAGAAGGAAGAGGGGGAGAAAGGAATGAACCAGCTACAGACCGGCCTCTGGCAGAGGATAAAGGCCCTGTGTTGCCAGATTATCTGCTTTCTTTAAGTCTCAAATTTTTATTTTTCAATGGGATTTATTTATTTATTTACAATTTGGCCCAACCATGAGGCATGTGGGATCTTAGTTACCAGAAGAGGGATCGAAGCCTTGCCCCCTGCATTGGAAATGCAGAGTTTTATTAATCATTGGACCACCAGGAAAGTCCCCAATTTCTTATTTTGAAATGTCAAAATTTTCAACAATTTAAAAAAAACTGTGCATGACAACGAAACGTGTGACGGTCAGATGGACAGATACTTTGTGACCTCTAGAGCTAACAGGCCATTCTTGAATCACAGACTCCATTCTGTTTGGTCTACCTACAGTACCTGAAGTCCCTGGAGGTTTGGAAAAGTTTCTCTAAAGCTATAACAGTCACAGCGACTCCCAGGTTTAAGCCCCACTTGTGGAAAGATGGGGATTTCACAGCCCTTATCACAGACGCTCAGAATGTAAGCCAATGGAGCCTACACTCAGGTTGGAGCTTGTACTGGGGGAGGAGTCCCTTAGTGCCCTAGGGTGCAGGGTTGGGGTGGGGCGGTGGGGGTCACACGTCACTAGAGACCCCTCCCCCGGGCCAGCTCCCTTCTGAGTGGCCTCCCCTGTTTCTCTCCCCAGGTGGCCTCCCTCACAGCCAGCAGAGAAAAACTCCTTCCTCCCTTTTTTTCTTCTCCTCTTGCTCCCCCTGGCTTCCCCAGGATCCCCCGTTCCCTGTGCTATGCCATGCCAGGGCTATTTCTTCAGCTGTCCACCTCCCTGCTGGGTGGGAACCCCAGACTTGGCATCCTGAGGTGTGAAGACAGGAGAAGGGGAGGGAAAAGAGCTCTTCCTGTTTGCCTGTCTGGGACCTTGCACGCTGCCTGGAGTAACAATGCTGTGAGCATCTCCTGGTGTGTCCTGATGTGCTGCGTGCCAGACCCTCTGGGGAAAGAAGGAAACGGAGCCAAGCTCTGGGTGAGGCCAGCAACGGTGCAGTCACCACAGCTTGCTGGTCTGTACGGTCCAGAATCCTGTTGCCATCCTGGACCAGAAGTGCCTCCCACTTCTCATGGCCTCCAGTCCGGCTCACGATCCTCAGTCTCCTATTATCATTCTCTCATGAACTACCCAAGTCAGTTAATTTGCTTTTTCTCATCTTGTCAATTATAACCCAAATCTGAGATATAACACTAGATTTCCTAATGGTCTCCCACAGTGCATTTTGGGGCTTCCCAGGAAGGGCCAGTGGTAAAGAACCAACCTGCCAATGCAGGAGATGGAAGAGACACAGGTTAGATCCCTGGGTTGGGAAGATTCCCTGGAGGAGGGCATGGCAACCCACTCCAGTATTCTTGCCTGGAGACTCTCACAGACAGAGGCACCTGGCATGCTACAGTCCATAGGGTCACAAAGGGTCGGACATGACTGAAGCAATTTAACACACATGCACAGTGCATTTTGGACAGTGACTCTCTTCCTGGACGGTGTATTAAAATCACCAGAAGAAAGTTCTAAACATACTGGGACTTCCCTGGTGGTCCAGTGGTTAAGACGCCACCTTCCAATAACAGGGATGCAGGTTCAATCATTAGTTGGCGACTAAGAACCCACATGCCTCAGGGCCAACAGGAGAAGCCCACATCCTGCAACTATAGAACCTGTGCACCCATGCTCTGCAAGAGAAGCCCACGCATGGCAATGAGAAGCCCTTTCACCACAACTAGAGAAAGTCTGCATACCACAATGAAGACTCAGAGCAGCCAAAAAAAAAAAGTTCTAAATATACAGATGCTGGATCCAACACCACACTAATTAAATTGGAATCTCTGGGGGTGGAGGCTGGGCACTGATCTTTTTAAAGGTTTCTAAAGCAGAGACATTACTTTGCAATAAAGGTCCATCTAGTCAAAGCTATAGTTTTTCCAGTAGTCATGTATGGATGTGAGAATTGGACTATAAAGAAAGTTGAGCACTGAAGAATTGATGCTTTTGAACTGTGGTGTTGGCGAAGACTCTTGAGAGTCCCTGGACTGCAAGGAGATCAAACCAGTCAATTGTAGAAGAAATCAGTCCTGAATACTGTGATGCTGAAGCGGAAACACCAATACTTTGGCCACCTGATGCAAAGAACTGATTCACTGGAAAAGACCCTGATGCTGGGAAAGATTGAGGGCAGGAGGAGAAGGGGACGACAGAAGATGAGATGGTTGGATGGCATTACTGACTCAATGGACATGAGTTTGAGTGGACAGGGAAGCCTGGCGTACTGCAGTCCATGGGGTCACAAAGAGTTGGACATGACTGAATGACTGAACTGAACTGAACAGGTGATTCTAATGTGTGACCAGTGTCAAGAACCACTGATACAGGTGCATGTATTTCATTTATTCAACAAACCCTGACTGGGTGCCGCCGTGAACCAGCCATTATGAGTGGGTGCTGGTGTTACCACAATTCGCAGGCATACTGTCCTGCCCTCGTGGAGCCAACCATCTAGTGGGAGGTTCAACGGAAGTGTACACAGGGAATTAAAGGTCACAATAATCACAATAAAGGCGATAAACAGACTGCCATGATGGAGAATGAAGGGGAGGGGAGAGCAAATCTTAATATGGTGGTTGGTGAAGGCTTCTCCAGGGAGCTGAGTTCTAAAGATACAAAGCTGAGAACCCTCAGAGAATTTCCCAATGAGAGGAGAAAACACATATGAGGAGATGCTAGGGAAAGAGGCCAGCATGCTGTAGGCACTGAAAGAAGGCCCATGTGGCTAGAGGGTAGGCAGTGAGGAGAAAATGGCCAAAAAAAAAAAAAAAAAAAGAAATTAGATCAGCTAACATCAGTTAATGTCAGACCTCAAAAGCCACCGTAAGTCTTTTAGAATTGATTCTAATTGCACAGAGAAACTTTTTTGAAAGGCCTTAAGAAGCTGTCTGATAGCTGATTTACCTTTTAAGAAATATCTGGTGAAAGAGTAGGCAATTGCATTGGAGATGGAGAGAGATGAATGGATTCTAAAAACATTTTGAAAGTAGATCCAAAATGCTTTGCAGGCAGCTTAAGCAATTAGTAGACAGTGGTGGCATTAACCAAGATGAATAAGTTGGGGGTGGAACAGGCTTAGAGTTCAGGGCAAAAAAGTGGTGGGGAGAGGAGCTTAGTATTAGAAATCAAGAATTCTATTTAGGGCCCGTCAAGTTTGAGATCCTATGAGATGTTCAAGAGGACATGTCAAGTAGACAGTCAGATATATGAGTCTGGAACTCAGAGAAGAGTTCTAGACAAAAAACATAAATTTAGGAGTTGTCAGGATATACATATTATTCAAAGCAATGAAAATGGATGAGATCATCTAGAAAGAGAATGTAGATACAGAAAAATTGGCCTAGGGCCAATCCCATCAGTTAGTTCTGGGGTTGAGAAGAAGGAGGAGCCAGGAAAGGACACTGACCAGGCCTCTCTGGAGATGAAGAAGGAAAATCAGGAGATGTGGTACCCTGGAGGCTACAAGACGGGAAAGTTTCAAGAGTACAGGTCAACAAGAGAAAACCAACTCATAGTTACCAAAGGGGGAAGGTAGGGGGGGAGGGATAAATTAGGAGTTATGATTAACAGATATTAACTATATATAAAATAAATTAAGTATATTTAATAAATATAAAACTATATATATATATATATAACCATATATAAAACAGATAAACAGCAAGGTCCTACTGTATAGTACAGGGAACTATAGTCAAAGTCCTGTAGTAAATCATAATGGAGAAGAATATAAAGACTACATATGAATATATATACATAACTGAATTACTTTGCTGTACACTAGGAACTAGCACCGGCTCAGACAGTAAAGAACCAACCTGCGGTGTGGGAGACCTGGGTTTAACCCTTGGGTTGGGAAGATTCCCTGGAGGAGAACATGGCAACCCACTCCGGTATTCTTGCCTGGAGAATCCTCATGGACCAAGGAGCCTGGTGGGCTACAGTCCATGGGTCACAAAGAGTCGGACACAACTTAGTGACTAAGCACAGACAGGAACTAACACAACATTGTAAATCAACTATACTTTAATTAAAAAAAAAAAAAAAAAAACAGTACAGGTCGCCAGTGAGCTTTGTGAAAAGGAGGCCACCTACAAGAGTCAATGAGAGGGAGGTGCGTATGGCCAGGGAAGGCAGAATGGGGAAAACAAGGTGGAAAAACCTTCCTTCAAGGTTCATAATATAGTAGGAGAGAGAGAAATGTACTGAAATAATGAAGATAGAGAAATAGAGGGAACCCAAACAGAAGGAGTGGAGCATGGAAGCAACCAGACCCGTAGTTTCACACTGGAGAACTGATTATATAAGTGTATGCCTTTTCTACATTCCATTCAAGAAATTTCCCAATTGATGATACAGAGTCTAACTCCCATGTGCATGTAAGAAAGCAGGTTACATGGAAGACTTGCCAAGGACCCATGGTAGAATATCCTAGACAGTTCAGTGAATATTCTCTGAGGATGCTATAAAGTGCATTGATTCATGCCTTTTAGAGGTGATGAAAACCACCAAAATGTGGACTTACTGAAAATTGTATTTATTGTATCTTCTCTTATATGCAGCATCATGTTTGAGTTACACCAACCAAGATAAACAATGAAAATACTGCTTTTCTTTAAAAAGGGGATGCTCCTAATATGGGAGTAATTAATTAGGATAATTGTAACCATGGCATGGAACATTAATAAGCACAGTCATATATAAAATATGAAGACAGGAAAATAAAGAACAGTACAGAAATAGAAAGGTGGATAGATCAGTTTCAGGATTAATAATATCCTGGCCTCTCTAACAAGTCTGTGTGTGCATATGTGTGTGTGTGTGTGTGTGTGTGTGTGTCTGTGCCAGCTAAGTCGCTCAGTTGTATCTGACTCTTTGTGACCCTGTAGACTGTAGCCTGTCAGGCTCCTCTGCTCATGGAATTTTCCAGGCAAGAATACTGGAGTGGGTTGCCATTTCCCACTCTGGGGGATCTTCGCGACTCAGGGATTGAACCCAAATCTCCTTCAACTCCTGCATTGGCAGGCAGATTCTTTACCACTAGTGCCACATGGGAAGCCCTGTAATAAGTCCAGGGCATTATTCTGCAATTGTTAGTTGAAAAACCAACTGCAACTTATTTCCACATCAATCCTTATGGAGGAGCTGTTGTTAAGGGTCTGAGAAAGAAATCAAGGCTGTCCAGTCATCAAAGCTACAGAGCCTGAGGAGGACAGGATTGGTTGTAAGAAAAGTCAGCAACAAAAATATTCCACTCAGCATATACTTTGGAAGGAGATCACAGGAGGGAGAGAAGTAATATTGCCAGCTTGTCATGGCAATGGGCAAAGAGTTTTGTTTAGATGTACAGAGTGCCATCTGAAGGGCCAGAATCATAGTGAGGGGACCGCGTTCTAGGTCATTCATGGTAAGGATGCAGTAGAAGGACTGTTAGATCACTTAGCCCAGGGCCTGGCTGTGTGTGATCTCCTGCAAGGAGACCCTCAATCTTGTCCTAACACAATTACAAAAAGACTCTTGTCCGTTCAGAATGGTCACTTACGTATTCCCTCTGTTTCATTTAAGTTTTTTATTTTGGCTGCACTGGATCTTCACTACAGTGTGGCCTCTTCATTGCAGTACAGGCTCTTCATTGCAGTACAGAGGTTGTTGTGGCATATGGACTTAGCTGTCCCACGGCATGTGATATCTTAGTTCCCCGACTAGGGCTTGAACCCGCGTCCACTGCATTGGAAGGCAGATTCTTAACCACTGGACCACCAGGGAAGTTCCACACTCTCTTTCATTTAGAGTCAAAACCTAAGTCCTTTCTATGACTTTCAAAGCAGCACTTGCTCTGCCCACCACAAAACCCACACACATGCCTCACGTCTTACTCCTCTCTGCCTGGTTCTCTTCTAAAACCACCTGGTTCCTTTGTACTCGCTGTTCCTTCTGTTTGCAATGCCCCTCCCCTCAAATACCTGTCTTCTAACTCCCCGACTTCATCAAGAGGCACTGAAATGTCATCTTCTGTCTGAGACCTCCCCTGGCCATCTCTCTTCCCTGCTTTATTTTATTCTCCTTAGTACACATGACACTCTGATAAACTATAGAATGGACTTACTTATTTTGTTATTGCCTCTCTCTCCACTCTCACCACCACTAAGATACATATCCCATCAAGATAGGAATTTTCATCTGCTTTTGTGGGAGTCAGGATACTATGATATAGAAGACAGTACCTTATTTATTTTTGGCCATGCCACATGGCATGTGGGATCTTCGTTCTGTGACCAAGGACCAAACCCATGTCCCCTGCATTGGAAATGCAGAGTCTTAACCACTGGACCACCAGGGAAGTTCCTCATCTGCTTTTTCAGTGCTGTATCCCCAGTACCTAGAATAGTTCAGTAAGCATCCAGTAAGTATTTGTTGAATAAATGAATAAAACAGAAGCAGCTCTAAACATCTTCTAGTAACAAATGACCATCTCCTTTTCTGAAAATCGATTTAGATTAGACAAACATGGTTTTAAGACCATTTCTTCTTTGCACAAATCATTCTCACTCACGTGACATCTATAAAACTGAAGTTAGATATGGGCTCTGCAACTCTCTATGACAGAAGACATACATTACAGAAGAAGGGGGAAAGCTGAACCTCACTGGTATTATGAGTGCTGAAGAACTGAAGCTTTTGAACTGTGGAGCTGGGGAAGACTTTCGAGAGTCTCTTGGACTGCAAGGAGATCAAACCAGTCAATCCTAAAGGAAATCAACTCTGAATATTCATTGGAAGGACTGATGCTGAGGCTGAAGCCCCAGTACTTTGGCCACCTATTGTGAAGAGCCATCGGAAAAGACCCTGATGCTGGGCAAGATTGAAGGCAGGAGGAGAAGGGGGTGACAAAGGATGATATGGTTGCTTGGCATCACCAACTCAATGGATGTGAATTTGAGCAAGCTTTGGGAGATAGTGAAGGACAGAGAAGCCTAGTGGGCTTCAGTCCACGGGGTTGCAAAGAGTGGGATAAGACTGAGCAATGGAACATCAGCAACTGGTATTATAACTTCATCCACACCTGCTATTTAGAAACACATGACCAAATGGCTCTCATGATAACCTCAATCTATTCTTAGGGATTAGCTTGCCTTACATGGTAATTAGATTACCTTAGATTACCTAGTCTAGATGGTAGCCACTGGTCTCTAAAGTATTCTGGAACTGGAGCAGTTTCCTTTTGGGGAAGAAATCATGGCCAGAGATGTCACCAATAAAACTGATTTTCTAGTGAAATTACATAATTTCACAGAAAATTAGCACTTACATCTGAAAAGTTGTGGTTTTCCTACCACCGTGTATCATCTCTTAAGTCTCCTTAAAGAAGGAAATTTTCAATTTATCATGCTGTAGAGGAAATGGAATGCCTCTAAGATTTGCCATCGCAGGGATGGAAAACTTTTCTCCCTTCCCTTCCAAGTTCTTTGCCTGGTCTCATAATTAAATTGATAAAGGCAGATTAACAAGAGAAGACCAAATTTAATTTCGTACTGGGGCTCATAAAATATGAGACTCGAAGAACTGATCCAAGCCAGCAGCTTTTACATCTTTCAGACAAAGAAACAATAATTTGTGAAAAATTAACAAGACAAAGTGGCTGGGGCTTGGGATAGTAAATTGGTGAAGAACTTACAAGTTTTGTTTAGACAGCCATCTTGGCCCTGAATTCTCTATCTCTGGTGATAAGGATGTCTTCCACCCTCCAGGTGCAGAGAGGGTACCCTTCAAGTGGGCAATTTATCTCCTGATTTCAGGGAGACAGAGGAGGGTCAGAGTGTCCTTCTTATACTAGCTGTTTCTTACATAACTTAAATTCAAAATAATCAATATGTTGAAGTGGGATAATTTAGGGTGGCAAATCCTGATCCCAATTATCTCTAAAAGAGTTTAAAGATGACGTGTTAGCTTTTTGGAAATCTTGGCCATTGTTTTAAATGAATTGAAATTCTAATTTACTATTTCCCAAATGCAATCTTAGTGATAATAGAATGCTTCAGAGTTGGGGTTTTGTTTTATTTTTTCACCTTTGAGGGAAAATTTCTACCAGACTCCATGGATCCTGGCAGGATGTTCCCACCCCTGAGAGCATAGTCAACCTCAGGGATCATCAAGGGATGAAGAAGCAGTGTTCTTGTTGGCTGTGACCTTCATTCCCTATATTGTAAGGACTGGAGGAGAGAGAGATGTCCAATCCTGCAGCCCTAGACAGCTGCCAGAGAGGAGCCCTGAGTGTGCAGTGTCTAGTACATGACACATGTTTGTTAATTGACTGATAATTCATGGTTTGATGGCCTTATAACTTGGCTATCCTATTCAGTCAGAAATTAACTGAGTGATCAAAGTCATTAAAAGGAGAAGGGGAAAAAAACCACTATGGTACCAGCCAGATGGTGGGGAAATCAAACACGTGAAAGAAAAATAGCTCGTTTTTGAGTAAGACACTGGCAGAAAATCCTCAGTCATGTGCCTGGTTAATATAGTCTAAATCCTAGTTTGAGCAAGGCTTGTCAGGGTTTCCTACATCTGTCGTACTCTAACCTTCCTTGTGAGCTGGAGCAGTGTTGGTCAGATAGACAGACCTGCGGGGTGGGGACTGAAATGGCCCCAGCTGAGTTTGGGTTCTTGGGGGACACACAAGTAACTGGGCAAAGAAGGAAGAAAGCATGCAGGCATGATCCTAACCTCTGAGAGGCTGTGGGCAAGAGCATGAATGAAAGTCCACACACCACATGTCTAAACAGTTCAAAGTTATAAGCTAAACTATTCAATGAAACATATTCTATCCTTCTCCCTTGACAAATAAGGTCCTGGAAGCAAGATTCAAATTAGAATACTTAAAAAAAATAATATTCTCTTATAATTAAAAAATATATTTTTATTTATTTATTTATTTGGCTGTGCCAGGTCTTAGTTGCAGCATGTGGGATCTAGTTCCCTGACCAGGGATTGAACCCAGGCTCCCTGCATTGGGAGTGTAGAGTCTTAGCCACTGGACCACCAGGGAAGTCCCAAATTTAGAATTCTTGAGCTCTGGAAACTCTGCACCTGAATGTGGCGAAGGGAGGAGTACCATCCCCTGTCTCTTTGCTGCTCTTCCCATGCCTGGTTCCATGCACACTGTAAAGGACCTCAAGCAAGCACGTGTGAACACTCCATCACATATCCAACCTCTGACCATGCCTGCGAAACAGCTGTTCTTTCCCTTGGCCACTCTCAGGCCTCGGGGATGTACAGCACCTGCCACAAAATCCACCCCTGGGGAGATGGACCCTGGAAAGACACTCATGCCAGCTCAGGAAGAGTGCTCAGGGCTGTGTGCAGAGAAAATTCCTGAGTCCCAAGAGTAGAGTCTTCAAGGCAAATAGATGGGGAAACAATGGAAAATGACAGATTTTATTTTCTTGGGCTCCACAATCACTGCAGATGGTGACTGCAGCCATGACATTAAAAGATACTTGCTCCTCAGAAGGAAAGCTATGACCAACCTAGACAGCATATTAAAAAGCAGAGATATCACTTTGCCAACAAAGATCCATATAAAAGCTATGCTTTTTCCAGCAGTCATGTACAGATGTGAGAGTTGGACCATAAAGAAGGTTGAGCACTGAAGAACTGATGCTTTTGAAATGTGGTGTTGGAGACGATTCTTGAGAGTCCCTTGGACTGCAAGGAGATCAAACCAGTCAATGCTAAAGGAAATTAGCCTTGAATATTCATTGGAAGGACTGATGCTGAAGCTCCAATACTTGGGCCACCTGATGCAAAGAGCCAGCTCATTAGAAAAGACCCTGATGCTGGGAAAGATTGGAGGCAGGAGGAAAAGGGGCTGCCAGAGGATGAGGTGGTTAGATGGCATTATCAACTCAATGGATATGATTTTGAGCAAACTCTGGGAGATAGTGAAGGACAGGAAAGCCTGGCATGCTGCAGTCCATAGGGTCACAAGGAGTCAGACACGACTTAGTGACTGAACAACCGCAAGAGTATAGTCTAGAACACAGTCAAGGACTCTAGACAGACCCATTCCATTGACATCAAGGATTCCTCATCTTATGGGGGAGAGGTATCAACAGGACAGAGAGAGCAGGACCCTTTAAATATGGCACCTGTAGCAGGAACCCCCTCGTTGGAGTCTAAGGGCCAAACTGGAAACATGCTGAACCCTATTCTTATCATTACTCACAGCTATTCTTGTCCCTCACACCCCTCTCTCCATGTCCCCAGCAGCCACATCAAAAAGAGAAACACTTTTTGGGTATCTTTTGTTCCATAAACCATAAATAGGTATCAGTGGCCCCATATTTCTTTTAGAGCTGGGGAAAGAGAAGCAAAAAATGCCCAAGTTCACACTGAGTTGTTTCCCTCCATGTGTCTTAGCATCACTCAGGGGTTGGCAGAGACTCAGGCTGGGTTTCCATGCTCTGACTCTGAAATGACCAAGTCTACTTCATGGATAAGTCCTAAATCCAGAGCGAAATCAGACCATCCTCTTAACGACTACATTGTGTTTTGGGAGCTTGCAGGCTTGAAGTATTAGCTCCAGCAAAGAAAGGGCTATTGGTTTTAAGATACCCCAGCAACCTTAACTTAATTTGAAATGTGGTCTCACTATGATGCAGTCTCCTTAACAAAGTAGTACCTTTAAAATATTTAACAACTTGAAAAAGGAAACTGAACTTGAATTTTTCTTTCAAGCACCAAGAATATACAGTGCTTCACTTCGGTCTGAAATTCACCATCTCCTCACACAAAGAAGGTTCTCATGGTAAAAGCAATGGCATTTTCTCCACAATTTTCAAATAAAAGATAAAGAGAAAACAGCATTGCAGCCTCTTTGTTAGCTTGAACAATAAAGGAATAATACGGTTTTGCCAGGGGAGAGCTCTGGTTTTAAGCTCAGAATACAAAAATAGGCTGACAATTTTTACAAAGGAATATTCCCCGAGGCTGGTGGGAAGTGAAGTTTCTAGAAAATTATATCATTTGATTATTTGGGGGTGTATGATGACGAGGAGCAAGCTGGTGGGGCCAGTCCTCAGTGAAATTCTAATAGAAGAAATGGAATTTCACTTTTCCTGTTCACTCCTGCCCCCACCCCCACTCTACCAACCCAAACCCAGCCTTAAGGAATGGGGCAACATTTGCATGTTAGCACCTCATGTCTGGGATGTTCTCCCCACACAGTCCAGCCTCCCTTTGCTAGATTTAAAACAGCTACTTCCAAAGAACCTTCTAGGATGCTGCCCACTCTCTCAGGTATAGCCACCCGCACCTCCCTTACTATGACGCTCACTGCAATAGGTTTATAACTTTTTAATCTGAGTTCCCTGCCCAGTTATACTCTTTGTTAGAGCAGAAACCACCATATGCCTTTTCTTTCATGTTGAAAGCTCCACCACTATTCCCATGCTTGGCCCATCAATAAGTCTCACTGAATAAAGGATTGAGTGAATTAATGAATGGGAACTTAAGCCACTATGTTGCTGCTCCCAGGACATCTGAATTAACTGTCATTGAAGACAAAAGCACTTACACCTCTTCAAGGAGTCACAAATCTAATGGGAGAGAGTGTGGAGGAACAAGGCAGGGTAGCCTAACTGATGGAGTTAGGGGTTTTTTGGTGTGTGGTAGAGTGCAGTAAGGGATGACGGTTAAGACTTGCAAGGCAAAAAGAATACATAAACACCAGAGGAATAGTGACCAATTAGTAAGCATTTCTCTGTGACAATTCTAATATCAAATGTTAATCTTGAATCATCTTTCTTATCCATATTTTATGGACAAGGAAGTGGAGCCTGGGAGGTTGAAACTGACTTCGGGACTTCTCTGGTAGTCCAATGGTTAAGACCCTGAACTTCCACCGCAGGGGGTGCAGGTTTGGTCCCTGGTCAGGGAACTGAGATCCCACATGCAGCACAGAGTGACCAAATAAATAAAACGGCCTACTTTCATATAACAAAAGGGAGATTCAGAGTGTGAAACCAAATTGTTTTAATCAAAGTCAGAAAACCATTTCAGCAAGTCTCCTTTTAACTAGCAACCTGTTATGATGACCTGGGATGCATTTGTAGCTGTGGGAGCCCTCAGAGCCCTGGCTCTCCATGGTGTCCCTGACTCTGCACCCCCTTGCCACGTGCTTCTGCTCCCCTGTGCCACCCACCCCTCTGGGGGCGCTCCCTTCCTCCATCCTCAGGGGAGAGGGCCTGAGTTTTCAGGCACCACTCAATATGTTGTGCCCCTGTCCTGCAGAGAACTCCAGGTCATATAGTCACACCATTTAAAAGTAGATTAGGCTACCAATGAGTAATAAATGAGAGGAAAATAATAATAATGGATTAAACAAAATAAATAATTATTATTCTCCCATGTAAAAACCTAGAAGTTGAAGTCCAGGGCTGGTCTGGTGACTCCTGGTATCTGATATCCAAGATTCCTCCTTTCCTACTTTTCCATAACACATGGCTTCCATTTCTAAGGCCACATTGCCCCAAATGGTGCTCCAGCCATTGCATACATATTTCAGCTACAGGAAGGACAACAGGGAAAGGAAGTGCAGGCCCCTAACGCTGCACACTTCAAGGAAACTTTGCTAGCCCCACATACCAACCTCCCTCAAATAATGTAGTCTTTGTTCAAGGCAGCCACATACTTAGGTAAAAATCCTGAGTTCTGTTACAAACAAGGAGAATAGATACTCTCCACCTCAACATGTTAGACATGGCTGCCTTTGCGCAGGGACACCTCTGGGCAGCTGTGGCCAGGTGGGAGCCGGAGGAGGGGAAGGAGAAAGCTGTTAGCCCTTTCACAAGGGGACTAGATGACAACCATTTCTCGTATATGGCCTGTGAAGTCCAGAGAAATGTGTTCTCTTGAAGTCACACCACAGCAGTGGTTGCTGTGTAGCCTCATTCCACCACTGTGCTTTTAAGGTGCCCAGCAATTCAGCCTCTCTTCATGCAAAGTGGAACATCTCCTAGTCTTTGTAAGATTGGCTCGATTCTGTCCTGCAACAAGTCTTCTCACTCAGAGCCATAACCCAGACACTACCACCCGTCGTTGGAATATCAGGCTCATGATTACAAATTTGAAGTATTTTTGTAGAAGAATGCAAACGAAATGGTGGGAAAGGTTTTCCTTAGTTTGCACGTAAACCCTCTTCCTTGTCCCTTACAATCAGGAAATATTTATCCCAGCACGTTGTTCTTTCTCTTGCAGGTTCCTGTGGCTGTCTTGTCATGATATTGTTTGCCTCTGAAGTGAAAATCCACCACCTCTCAGAAAAAATTGCAAATTATAAGGAAGGGACTTACGCCTACAAAACGCAAAGTGAAAAATATACCACCTCCTTCTGGGTGGTTTTCATTTGCTTTTTTGTTCATTTTCTGAATGGGCTTCTAATACGACTTGCTGGATTTCAGTTCCCTTTTGCGAAATCTAAAGACACAGAAACAACTAATGTAGCTGCAGACCTAATGTACTGAAAGGCAAACATGTCTGTCGTTCTCACAGTGAGAGAGGAGACTAGCTCTGGTCACTTGGCTGTGATTAATTTTGCTCAGCCTTTTAGATGCACAGATTAAAGCACCAAACCCTGTGTGATATTATATACAAACTGGGCGCTAAGGACACAGGCCAGAAATGAAGGGAAGCAGAAGAAAGGCTTCAGAAGGTTGTTTAACCTGGTGGGAAATTGCTTCACCTGGCTAGTTGAGACAGTTGACTAGAAGGAACAAACCAGAGTGCAAAATGTCTGCTCTGTCAGGAAGAAATCAAGAGGTCTGAGGAATACATTTTAAAACAAACAAATACTATTTCTGATAATATCCACACATTTGTTGCCACAGATACCAGAAGACAGAACTAGAATCGCTTTCCTAAAATGATACTGCATTAATTGAGCAATGCTAAGTATATCGGGCACTTTTTAAAAAGTCATTCAAAGCACTGTCTTATTTCCATGCCTGTTAGTCAAAATGTATAAACCTCTAAAAGGGAAAAAGAAGAAACGGAGTACTTTCAACAGACATAATTGCTGGGACCACTGAGGAATCGTGAAAAGTGATTCTTCCCAGTAAATTTGTTTTCAAAATGACTCATTGGAGCTGTTGCTTCAAACTTTGTAGTATCTTTAAGCACTAAGTCCCACTTATGAAAATCATATTATGTTGTGGAATTACGACGGTATCACTGTCATCTTGGGTTGTGGTCTGTCACAAAGCATGACCCAAGTTGACTTTTTTCCTCAGTTACCCATGAAGATGCTCACCAGAGGCCACAACTGAACCTCGAGCTGACCGTTGGTCTGTCTTCCAACGGCTGCCCTGGAGAAAGCACTCAGGAAGGAGTGGGGAATGACAGAGAGCAGACCACCAGGCCCTTTGCCACAGCTGCTCAGCACTCAGTCCCCACACAAGAGGTTCTGGAAGGGGCTTATTTTAAAAAATCCTTTTTTGAGGGGGAACAATTTACAAGAAACAAATGACTGACTGTGTTCCTGACTATATACTTGCTCTGATGGTGATCTGAAGCCCACAGGCTAACATCAGAACACTCACTTCGTTTCCAGATGTTAGTCTCTCTCCCTTCATTCAGGAACGATAACCTGGAGAATTTCTAGAAGACCATGAGTCCATCTAGTGAGAGAGAGGCTGCTTATTTCCGTAATGGGCTGGGGGCACGCAGTTCTGGAAGTCTGCGGGAAACCCTTAGATACGGAAGCCCTCTGTAGTCCCGTCTGCTCCTTCAGAGAAGCTGCTCTGGGAGTGGACAGGATATCGCCCAAGGAGCTCCACAGGCCAGGGCGCCTGGCCTGAGGGCCCGAGAGGCCCACGGTCCCGTCTGACTCCTTGCTCTGTCCTCAGTTTTGAAACACTTCTAACACCAAGCTTTCTTCTTTAGAAAACACTTCCCTGCTTGTTCTCTGTTCCGTAAACAGAGAAAACTCAGAGCAGCAGCTGAAAATCCAGTGACAGCCTAACAAGCAAACGAATGATCTTCCCTGATGAGAACGCTCACTCCCTGAGGAGCCGAGGCAGGGCTGCTGGCCCCTGCAAAGTGGGTCGCACCCAAAAATACAACGAGATACCAGCACTTAGGCTGGCTCCCTCTCTTCTCGCAGAAGAAACCTCTGTGCCCTGTGGCCTGCGAGTAAAGCTTTCCCAGGAGGATGTGGCCGGGTCGATCTCTGAGGGTCCCCCTGGGAGGATCACAGCCCAGGATGACAATCATCACTCTGTCTGACCTCCCGCCCTAGGTGGCAGCCTCGGTCTCACATTCTCACGGGGACGCGGGGCCCCCTGCTGGCTCCGGGCAAGCAAACAGGAGCGCAGCAGGGCGCGCCTTTCCCGGTGTCCACACACCCCGTCAGCATCTGTGCTTATTACGCTGTGGGAAAGAACCGCAAGGAACGGAAGGCCAGGTGCTCCGGGGCAGAGCTGGCTGTGGACGTACACAATAAGCTCCCTGAAGCAGGTGGAGGCTGCAGAACCGAACACACGCATATGGGGCGGGAGAGGAGGCGGCAGCGGAGGAGGGCGCCTTCCCTCCGTGCACGCTGTGCTGATTACAAAGGTCTTTAGCTCTGGAAGTCCCCTTGGCTCCTTCAGAGCAGCTGCTCTCACATCCCTTTACATGCCCTCAAGGCCGGTGCAAAATGAAGACAGGGCCTGCACACAAGCAAGGGCAGTGTCTGACACGCATCCTTGCCCACCAGAAGCTGCATAGACTCACACTGGCTGCCACACAGGTGCCCCCTTCGCCCTGCTCATTTGTTGCCCCCTTTCCCCCACTGGCCCTCTGTAGTGGATAATGTTTTGCATTCCCCATCAGGTTCCTCTCAGGCACACAGCTAAGCCACAGTTCCCAGCTCCTTTGTAGCTGGGGCCATGGGAGTGAGTCTGTGTCGATGGGATGCAGGCTGAAGTGACCTGAGCTACTCTCGGGCTTGGCCCTGAAGACTCTCACTTGCAATCCTCCACCTCTGTCCACCCCTGGCAGTACAGTCATGGGATCCAGGAGTTGAGGTAACGAAACAGAGGCGGGCTTTGTGACCTGCCTGGGAGTGTGACAAGAGTGGTAAATAAACTTTCTGTAAAGCCGCTGAGTTGGCGTATTTATTTTTTAGTACCCAAGCATCACCAACAAAGCCTTGCTCTCCAGGAAAGCTCTGCTTCACGCCACCGAGACATTCTCTAAGCCCCTTGAGATACAGCCTCAGGCCAGGGGCACCCTCCACCACAACCTCTGAGTGACTGTCTGTACCGTTGCCTTTCTTGAAGCCCCGGCCCTCTAGCTACACTACTCATCCCCTTACCCCCAAAATGAAGACCAGAGAGTGAATTTTCTGCATAAATATCTCAAGAGTAAATGAATACTATAACTTACGCTGGTATCCTTCAACATGCTTCCAAATGCTGGTTAGTAAATCCCTTTTCATTCATTCAAATCTTTCGTCTACAGTGGATCTAGCTGTGTGTAAAGCATTGAAGATGGGGGAGGAAATGTACAGTCAGGAAAATGTTTTTTTTTTTTTAATAAACATATTTTCTTGATCTTTGGTTGAGAGCCAAGAAAACTATCTCAATTGCCTTGAAAAAAAGTGAAAGTGTTAGTTGCTCAGTCGTGTCTTAATTCTTTGCAATCCCATGGACTGTAGCCCGCCAGGCTCCTCTGTCCATGGAATTCTCCAGGCAAGAATACTGGAGAGTGTTGCCATTCCCTTCTCCAGGGTATCTTAACAACCCAGGGATCAAACCCAGGTTTCCTACATTACAGGCAGATTCCTTACCATCTGAGCCACTATGGAAGTCCTTTCAATATCCTTATTTCTTTTTAAAACTTCAATTTATTATTAAAGACAGAGCTTATTTGCAGTAAAAACTCCAACTAAGCAGTTGAGACCCCTTAACTACATAAATTCTGCACCCACCAATCAACAATTATCCTAGAGTTCCGATTTTCACAAGATGTTGTAAGAACTCTATACTTAATAAGACCAAGTAAAGGGTTGTTTTGTTTTGTTTTTTAACGTATCTGAAACTGTGAAGAAAGCTGAGTGCCGAAGAATTGATGCTTTTGAACTGTGGTGTTGGAGAAGACTCTTGAGAGTCCCTTGGACTGCAAGGAGATCCAACCAGTCCATTCTGAAGGAGATCAGCCCTGGGATTTCTTTGGAAGGAATGATGCTGAAGCTGAAACTCCAGTACTTTGGCCACCTCATACAAAGAGCTGACTCATTGGAAAAGACTTTGATGCTGGGAGGGATTGGGGGCAGGAGAAGAAGGGGACGAGTGAGGATGAGATGGGTGGATGGCATCACTGACTCGATGGACATGAGTCTGAGTGAACTCCCGGAGATGGTGATGGACAGGGAGGCCTGGCGTGCTGCGATTCATGGGGTCGCAAAGAGTCGGACACGACTGACTGACTGAACTGAACTGAACTGAAAGAGTCAGGATAGAGAGGGGGAGCCTTCCATAACCACCCAGGTTTGTGGTGTCAGCTGGGTCATGCCTCAGGCAGCCACTGTCACTTCCAGAGATCCACTTGTCCTCACTTGCCCCTTCTGAGGGGTCATGGCATTTAGGGGAGGAATTTTCTACAGTTCTGGGTCAGACAAGTCCTAAGCCAAGTCTTGGGGCCTTGAGTGGTGTCTGCAAGGCCACTGACAGGATACTCATTCTCTGCTGTCAACTAGGGATTCACCTGGACTGCAATGAGGATGACACCTGGGCACTGCCTCAGTTTCCCCAGTGTACTCTGGTGCTAGAAAAAGATGAGCCTCACTCCAGCAGAGATTTTAGGTATAATCTAGTGTACCTCCTCTCCTTTTCCTGTCCCTCCTGGCCCTAGGGATTTTCTAGCTAGTTTGGAGGAAAAGGGGCTTCCCTGATGGCTCAGATGGTAAAGAATCTGCCTGCAATGCAGGAGACCTGGGTTTGATCCCTGGATTGGGAAACTCCTCTGGAGAAGTGCATTGCAACCCACTCCAGTACTCTTGCCTGGAAAATCCCATGGACAGAGGAGCCTGGTGGGCTACAGTTCACTGGGTCGCAAAGAGGCAGACATGACTGAGTGAATAACACTATTACCTTTTGGAGAAAAAAACAATCTTCTTCTGCAAGAATGTATCTGACTCTGTTTCACTCCTAAATTAGTGACCATTGAACTTAATATCACTTCTTACATTCACCACAGTCACCCCCTTCTGTCCAAATTGTATATGTAGCTACCTGGACTGGGTAGAGGTGTTTGGAGTACAGGTGTAGGAGTGAAACAGGCATAGAGGGGCAGAAAAGCAAACAGAACCAGTGAAATATTGCCCCCATCCTAAAAACGCACATTAACATAAAACTGGCAACAAGGACATACTATATAGAACCGGAAACTATATACAATATTTTGTAATAACCTATATGGGAAAAGAATCTATAAAAGTGTATGTGTGTGTGTATACACACACACACATATATATATAATGTACAACTGAATCACTGTGCTGTACACCTGAAACCAATACAACATTGTAAATCAACTATATATCAATTAAAAAGAAACGTGACACTGGGAACTCTGCTTCACTTTTTTTTTTTTTTCAGTTTTTAATAAATTTCACAGCCGCCCTTCCACCTGCACAAATAAGCTATTTCCTTTTTTAAATTCATAAATATATAAAAACATAAAATATATTTATGCCATATACATTAATCCTCTATTCCTTACCTCAAAAGAAAGAACACATCCTATTTTACTTAGTATCTTGGTCAGGAAACATTTAATTTAGAAACAAAGACCCACTTAAAACATCTTAAGTGAGAAAGAAGTGAGAGAGAGAATGCATGGGCGAGAGATTCACTCGAAAGACACAAGGCATCTTCATCTCACTGGTACTCCAGGGTGCCGTGTGCACTCAGCCCGTGGACAGGCAAGTCTATCGGAAAGTCCAGTGAGACCAAGGTTGCCCTTCCCCTCCTTTCTCTTCTCTCCTATCCCTCCTCTGTGTGTTTGGATCTAAGGCCACATGCCTCTGACCCGTTTTCTCCCTAAGCCTTTAATTCACTTTCCTCTCTCTTTCTGCCCACCAGCTTTCTTTGTTTTTTCAAAGTATGAGAGGAGAAACTCCATCTCTACATTGTCTACAGAATCTACATTATCCCCTGAGACCCAGGACCACTGAGTGAGAGGGAGGGGGGAGGGAGTGGGAGAGAGAATGAGCATCAGAATGAAGCAGCCAGCCTCTGTACCAGATGCCCTTGGTCAGGTGCCCACCCTTGTTCCACACAAGCAAAGAGAGGGATGAGTCACAGCTACAGGGAGGGGCTGGGGGCAGAGCATGTGTGTGTGTGCGCGCGCGCGTGCATGTACGTGCTTGCGTGTACTTGTGCATGTGCTCATCCCAGAAGAGGATGTCAGTTTGGCAAGTTCCCCAAAACCACCCATCATGGTTGGTTATATGAGTCTGTATCCTACACATTAATCTGTATTATATGAGTCTGTATCCTACACATTAATCTGTATTACTCATTGTCTTTTAGTGTTATTTTTTGCCTTCTAATGATGGACCAAACTTGCTTCACTCTTTCTTACCCATTCTATTGTTTTCTAAAACCAGAGAGAAAAGACACGGAGTTACATTGAGAGAAAGACATAGAGACGCAGCTTCACCTTTTCTCTGTGTTTCGAATTCACAGATATCCTGGCTGACTGAACCGTGGGTACTTCCTTTTAAAAAGGGCAGGAGGGCACTCTAGATGATTCCTATGGAACAGGCAAAGCAGCTTCATTCCAGCTTTATTCTTTCTATTCAAACAAAACGTGACAGCCTGTTTCCATCCTTTCTCTGGCCTTCCCCACCCGCCTGACAGCACGCCTATGGCCAAACCCACTTGTACACAACAAGCTGGGTGAGAAAAAACGGCCCGAGTGGAGATGGCTCTGATCGTGTTTACAAGCACACATTTCTCTGCAGGAAGCTCACTTCAAGCCTTCTTATCTCCCTCTTGCCTTGCTTCTAGCGATTCTGCAAATCACATTAAAGTTCTTTATCTCATGAAACACATGCAAGATCAATAGCCATGCTTTCCCGTGTGTTAATATCTGCCAAAGAAAGCTGCAGGGACTGACTCACTAGGAGCATGCCTCCCTCTTGTTGTTGGAGGAGATACCATGTGAACCCACAGAGACCCGGCCACTGGATTCAAGGTGAGAGCTTTCCCAGCCTCACCCAAGTGGTGTTTGGTTTCTGATACAGTCCTTTAGCATATTCAGAGTGACCTGCTTTTTGGAGGATTCTTAAATTTTCTCCTCTTCTTGGTATTAGAATTTGTTATTCTTCTTCCAAAGACCATGGTTGGTTGGTTGTTTCAGTGGTGATATCATCTTCCCCCACTGAAAAGCCTGAAGCCCCATCTGTGGCTCACCTGTGGTGTCTAGCATTTCAAGGATACATGTGTCTTAGTAACAAGCCTTACTCTGGGCCGGTCCATGTTCCAGTGATTTTTAAATTTTTGAAAAGTATTTACCTATTGCTTCTACTTCTATTTTATAATCTCATCATTAATTGCATACTACTTTAGAAGTTGCTTTAAGTTTTTTTGAACAAGGAGGACATAAATTTTACAAATCCAAGTCTTTCCATCATCTTTGGATGACAAGAGCATAAGGAGAGATGTAAATAAAATATAACCCAATCCTTGAAATGCTTTCATTGTAAATCAATTCTGTTTTGTCCACTCAGTAGTGGTCCCCAGAATCCCTGGTCCCTAGAACAATACCTGACATATGCTAAGCACTTGATAAATCTCTGCTGAATGATGATGGTCACTTTTCAACTCTTCTTTCTGTTCCAGAGATCTGACTACTTCTAATATTTACTGAAGTCCCTAAACTCGGTCTCCTTCCTACCATCTTGCATGTACCCTTCCCCTTGGTTTCTGTCTAACCATGAAGCTACCAGGGCTTTCACTTCTTCATTTTGGAGGGGGCAGCAATGTTAGATATAAGGTCTGTTGTTTAGCTACATCTTCCCAATTCTTTGCCAGTGAACTTCCTACAACATTTAAGAGAGGATGCTGATGCTGGTTCTAGTGAATAAAATGACTCATGAGATATTGATTAAGCTTCAAACGCACACCCTAAAGGAAAGATGTACAAGGCATTTACCCCTTTTCTTAAAACTTAAATCAGTTTCCTAAAATCACTGAAACTATGCTGCCACTAAAATATAGACTATTTTCTCAGTAAGTGAACTCCAATGAAATCAGCTTGCTGAAGTGGGAAAGCGACTTGGTTTAAGCCCAAACTCTTGCTCTCACCAGATCTGTAACGGGGCAGAAGTTAAATTTTCTTGACTTTTCTTTACCCATCTGAAACCAATCTAAATATCCCCAAACTTTCCCAGTAGATGAACATAGATAACAATCATATGAGATTTAATTTCCAAATTTCATGGCTCTTAATAGCCTCCCGCCGTAAAGAGAACCAAGGCATTGATCCCTACCCTGCCCTTTCACTCATGTCCCTTTTCAGTTCAGTTCAGTCGCTCAGTCATGTCCAACTCTTTGCAACCCCATGGACTGCAGCACGCCAGGCTTCCCTGTCCATCAGCAACTCCCGGAGCTTACTCAAACTCATGTCCATTGAGTCAGTAACGCCATCCAACCATCTCATCCTCTGTTGTCCCTTTCTCCTCCCTCCTTCAATCTTTCCCAGCATCAGGGGCTTTTCAAAGGAGTCAGTTCTTTGCATCTGGTGGCCAAAGTATCAGAGTTTCAGCTTCAGCATCAGTCCTTCCAATGAACATTCAGGACTGATTTCCTTTATGATTGACTGGATCTCTTTGCAGTCCAAGGGGCTCTCAAGAGTCTTCCCCAACACCACAGTTCAAAAGCATCAATTCTTTGGAGCTCAGCTTTCTTTATAGTCCAGCTCTCACATCCCTACATGACTACTGCTGCTGCTGCTAAGTCGCTTCAGTCGTGTCTGACCCTGTGCGACCCCATAGAGGCCAACCCACCAGGCTCCCCCATCCCTGGGATTCTCCAGGCAAGAACACTGGAGTGGGTTGCCATTTCCTTCTAGAAAAACCATAGCTTTGACTAGATGGACCTTTGTTGGCAAAGTAATGTCTCTGCTTTTTAATATGCTGTCTAGGTTGGTCATAGCTTTTCTTCCAAGGAGCAAGTGTCTTTTAATTTCATGGCTGCAGTCACCATCTGCAGTGATTTTAGAGCCCCTAAAAATAAAATCTCTGTTTCCCTTGTTTTCCCATCTATTTGCCATGAAGTGATGGGACCGGATGCCATGATCTTAGTTTTTTGAATGCTGAGTTTTAAGCCAAATTTTTCACTCTCCTATTTCACTTTCATCAAGAGGCTTTTTAGTTCTTCACTTTCTGCCATACGGTGGTATCATCTGCATATCTTGAGGCTGTTGATATTTCTCCTGGCAATCTTGATACCAGCTTGTACTTCATCCACCCTGGCATTTCGCATGATATACTCTGCATATAAGTTAAATAAGCAGGGTGACAATATACAGCCTCAATGTACTCCTTTCCCTATTTAGAACCAGTCTGTTGTTCCATGTCCAGTTCTAACTGTTGCTTCTTGACCTGCATACAGATTTCTCAGGAGGCAGGTAAGGTGGTCTGGTATTCCCATCTCTTTTAAGACTTTTCCACAGATTGTTGTGATCCACACAGTCAAAGGCTTTGGCATAGTCAATAAAACAGAAGTAGATGTTTCTCTGGAAATCTCTTGCTTTTTTGATGATCCAATGGATGTTGGCAATATGATCTCTGGTTCCTCTGCCTTTTCTTAATCCAGCTTGAACATCTGGAAGTTCACGGGTCATGTACAGTTAAAGCCTGGCTTGGGGAATTTTGAGCATTACTTTGCTAGCATGTGAGATGAATGTGTGGTAGTTGAGCATTCTTTGGCATTGCCTTTCTTTGGGATTGGAATGAACACTGACATTTTCCAGTCCTGTGGCCACTGCTGAGGTTTCCAAATTTGCTGGCATATTGAGTGCAGCACTTTCACAGCATCATCTTTCAGGATTTGAAACAGCCCCTTTTACTTCATTCTGAAAGTGTCTAAGTCCTCCTGTTTCCTCAGAATCAAGTCAGCTCACACTACGGCAGCTCACATCCTACCTGACTCTGAGGCTTCTGTGAGAAGACTGCGTTCCCAAGGCAAAAGAAGTGCTCCCCAGGGATGCTCTGCAACCCTCGGGCTACAGAATGCATGGAGTCTGTGATAGGGCAAGGGTGTGGTGGAGAAGAGCACACCCTGTCTTCTGTGCAAAGTGCTTTAGTGTTAAATGGAGAAAGTTGAAAGCTCTTCCTTTTCTTCAGAAAGTCCACCTTCTCATTTCTGTTTTAACACAGAAAATTCTTTTATTATATAAGTGGAATTAAGGCTCATTTGATCACCCTGGGAGAGGTATGTGTATATGTTGTATAAATGTGTGTGTACATGTGTGTACATGTGTGTGTGTGTGTGTGCACTGTGCTCAGTCGTATCTGACTCTTTGCAACCCCATGGACTGTAGCCTGCCAGGCTCCTCTGTCCGTGGAATTTTCCAGGCAAGAATACTGGAGCAGGTTGTCATTTCCTTCTCCAGGGATATATATACACATATACATGTACATACATACATACACACACATATAAATTCACATTTTTTTACAGCATTAATAGTTGTTGTCAGAGCCTCTTCTAATGCCCAGCTTTGATTGGGAAAGATCACAGAAACACAAAAAACCACCATTTACCTTTCACTATGAGAGGGTGAAAAGGCATAGATTTATAAGATGAGTGCACCAAATGTTACATTCTGCCAAATTTGCCAATAATAGAGTTTCTTAGTTGAGATTCTTAAAAGAAAAAAAAAAAACACTCTAACAAATCAAAGAACAGAAATGGAATATGTTGAAGGAATAAGGCATCTCACAGAATACAAAGACTTGCTGAACTCCAAGGATCCCAGGGTTTGTGATTGGTTCCTACAGACCACAACCACTAACAGGATTCTCTAACCATCATATGACTCTTCAGTTCAAATGCATATTCCCCAAATAAACAGTCAAGCCTACTGGGGACAAGATTCTATGTCTGAACCAGCTATGATTGGGATAAGGTCACATGCAGATACATGGCTCCCAGCAGCTCACTCCGTAAGAAGAGCAGGATGATCAGGTTTCAGGAACGTACAGCATACCTGGGCTCCCTCCGTGCGTTACTTCCCAGCCATGTGGCTCTTCACCCTTTATAAAGTCCAGGCACTTCCCCATGACTATTCTCATCCTCACAGTTATCAGTAGGCTAAGCAGGGACTCTTTAAGATGCAATGATGCCTTCTTCCAGGTGAGGAAAACAAGGCTTACAAAGCTTAGTGGACTTAACCCAAGATCACAGACAGACTAGGAGAGGAAGTAGAACTTAAACTTATGTCTCTTGAGCTGCAAAACCAAACTTTGTGTGTGAGTGTGGGGGAGACAAATGACTACATGGGTAGAAATGCATGAATAATAGGTGAGTGGGTGTCTGGATTGGAACCACCAGAACTGAAGGAATGTAGTCACTTGCACTCTCAAACTAAGCTATTTACAAAATGCCAAGGAAAAGGGGAGGAGGGACCAGAAGACAGATGGAGGAAAGAGAAAAGCAAGAAATAGATTCAGATCAAGATGGAGACTTCTGGAATCTGTACATAAACATATCTATCTTTTAATATAAGGTATCAATGGAAGAGGCTATTCATTGTCTCCCCCACCCCCCATGGTCTCTCTCCCCTTACAATATAGTAAAAACATTCTTAGTAGAATGAATGGTTGCCCAGCTAGGGGTTTCATTTCCAATCTTCTTTCCTAGATGATTCTAGCCTTTAGGACATGAGCAAGAGTGACATGTGCAAATGCCACGTCATGCTCTTAAAGGGCCTGTCCTTTCTTCCTTCCCCTTTCTACACTCTGGAATACAGAGTTAATGGCAGTAGGTGAAGTAGCCATATTGGACCATGAGGTACAAGCCAAGTATGAGGATGACAGAGATGCAAATGGATAAAGCCTGGGTTCCTGATGATTAAGAAGCCACTATACCAATCACTGCAGATGGTGACTGCAGCCATGAAATTAAAAGACGCTTACTCCTTGGAAGAAAAGTTATGACCAACCTAGATAGCATATTCAAAAGCAGAGACATTACTTTGCCAACTAAGGTCCGTCTAGTCAAGGCTATGGTTTTTCCTGTGGTCATGCACGGATATGAGAGTTGGACTGTGAAGAAGGCTGAGTGCTGAAGAATTGATGCTTTTGAACTGTGGTGTCAGAGAAGACTCTTGAGAGTCCCTTGGACTGCAGGGAGATCCAACCAGTCCATTTTAAAGGAAATCAGTCATGGGTGTTCTTTGGAAGGAATGATGCTAAAGCTGAAACTCCAGTACTTTGGCCACCTCATGCGAAGAGTTGACTCATTGGAAAAGACTCTGATGCTGGGAGGGATTGGGGGCAGGAGGAGAAGGGGACGACAGAGGATGAGATGGCTGGATGACATCACTGACTCGATGGATGTGAGTCTGAGTGAACCCTGGGAGTTGGTGATGGACAGGGAGGCCTGGCGTGCTGTGATTCATGGGGTTGCAAAGAGTCGGACACGACTGAGCGACTGAACTGAATTGATACCAATCACTGCCAACCCAGACTTGTTTTCAAGCCCAAGAAATAATTTTATTACAGTTATATTGGAAAAAATAATATAAGACCATCCATCATCCAGGAGGCACTGGTAAATGCTAAATATTTATATGATTAATATGCAAGCTTAATAAAAGCTGGTACATTTGGCTAGGGAATTAGTCGCAAGTTTTATATTTTCTATTTACTGTAAAATTTTACATAATTATATATCAATAGCAATATTATTAATAAACTATATTTCAGCAATTGAAATTTTTAATGCTTACAGGTTTTAACACGGTTATTCCTCTTCAAGAATTTTTTTTTCTCATAGGGAAACTTTTTACCAGAAATTTCTATCAAAGACACAATAACTATAATTATATACTTTTGGCTCTTGTGTAAGGTTTTTTTGACTAAATTCCTTTAAAAATACAAATTTTAAATTACTGGTTATGAACACAGATATTTTAAACTTTTTATTATGGAAAATTTCAAATATACACATGTTTAAAGAAAGTAATATAATGAAGCCCTGTTAACCTATTACATGTCATCAGCTGCTAACTCTGGACCAACTTTCTTTCGTCTATATGGACTCATCCACTTCAGATCCTCCTAAAGTGGGTTATTTTGAGGTATATCCCAGACATCACATCGTTTCACCCATAAATATTTTAGTATATATCTTAGGATAAGGACTCTTCTTAAAAACCATGATCATATCATTCTATGTTATTATGATCAAACATACAGTATTTATTCACTTTTTAAAACATATAGTATTTAGTTTCCTCCGTAAACTTTCTTGCAGGATCCAAATAAATTCCTTATATTTCAATCAGTTGATATATCTCTTCTAGTATATAGGTTCGGAGAAGGCAATGGCACCCCACTCCAGTACTCTTGCCTGGAAAATCCCATGGGCGGAGGAGCCTGGTGGGCTGCAGTCCATGGGGTCGCTAAGAGTAGGACACGACTGAGCGACTTCACTTTCACTTTTCACTTTCATGCATTGGAGAAGGAAATGGCAACCCACTCCAGTGTTCTTGCCTGGAGAATCCCAGGGACAGGGGAGCCTGGTGGGCTACCGTCTATGGGGTCACACAGAGTCGGACACGACTGAAGTGACTTAGCAGCAGCAGCAGCAGCAGCAGTATATAGGTTACCTGGAGTTTACCAACGATCTTCTGGCTTGTTTAAGCCACATACTTGGAGTCTCTCTGTCAAGGCAAGGACATCCTAACACCTTCATCTCTCCTCTAGACCCCCAGGGGGTTTAGCCCAGAATCACTGCAGGTCATGGCTCCCAGAGCAGGCGTGTGGCTCATTACCTTGGTCCCCAGGCCTGGGCCAACCCAGACAAGGGCAGGACCAGAGTCCAGCACCCAATCCTGTCTTGGGTTGAGATATTTCTAGTCCTTATCAGGCCATTCATCAGTCAGGGCAGTAATTAGGACATGTTGGGAGCACTAAACAACCCAGGTCTGTTTCACCTAAAGCCTGAAATTCTTTCCCAGGTTGACTTCCCTGGTGGCTCAGAGGTTAAAGCGTCTGCCTGGAATGCAGGAGACCCGGGTTCGATCCCTGGGTCGGGAAGATCCCCTGGAGAAGGAAATGGCAACCCACTCCAGTACTCTTGCCTGGAAAATCCCATGGACGGAGGAGCCTGGTAGGCTACTAGTCCATGGGGTCGCAAAGAGTCGGACACGACTGAGCGACTGAACGGAACGGAACGGATGCTGAGACTTAGTCAATTTGTATAGTGACTCAGACACAGCAGTCCCCAACCTTTTTGGCACCAGGGACCAGTTTTGTGGAAGACAATTTTTCCATGGCCAGGGCGAAGGTGGTGGGGAAGGTTTCAGGATGATTCAAGAGCATTACATTTATTGTGCACTTAATTTCTGTTATTATTACATAAACTCAGATCATCAGGCATTAGATCCCAGAGGTTCGGGACCCCTGGTAAAAGACCATCTAGGTCAGGAGGTCAGTGAACTTTTTCCGTAAAGGGCCAAATAGTAGTAATCTTAGGCTTGGAAGGCCATACGATCTCTGTCACAACTATTCAACTCTGCTGTTGAGTCTAAAAGCAGCCATAGACAGCAAATAAATAAGTGTGGCTGTGTTCCAATTAAACTTTATTTCTGGACACAAACTGGGATTTCATATAATTGTCATAAATATGATTATGCATATTACATAATTACACTATTAAATAGTCAAATATTTTCTGTCATGAAATATTATTCTTTTAATTCATTTTCAACCATTTTCAAATGTAAAAAGCATTCTTAGTTTGCTGGCCGCACATAAACATATGGCAAACCAGATTTGTTGGTCCACGGGCTGTCATTCGTGAAGCCCTGATTCTAGCCGAACCTTCTCATCTCTTTTAACTGAGAATTAAACTGAGGACCAGAGATGTGAATTAATTCACTCAAAGTCACACAGCAAGTTTGATGACAGAGGTCAAATTAGAACCCCCAAGGTACCAAAGAGTAGAATAATATGCAAGAAGAGTGCACTCAAGAACCATTCGAAAGACCCAGGACAGAGAGCCAGAGCTTATACTCAATGCCATATGGATACATAATGACAATAGACAGCCTGACTGCAGTGCCCGTTTCCTAGTAACCACAGCCTCTCTGATGAAAGATTGCTCCCACTTGTTATTTATAACTTATTTCCCAATAGGGAGGGTGAGTGATTTGTTTATATTTAGTTACAAGAGCCAGGGAAACCCTGATCTACCATCTCAGGATAGACACAAACCTTATAGCCACAGCTGCCAGGAGACTGGAGAAAGCAAAGAAAGCTGCAATGTACAGTGTGGTCTCTGTTACCAACAACAGGGGTCACAGAGAGCAATTTCCAACTGCCTGACACAAATAACAGATGGTGTGAGGGGAGACGGGAGGGAATGGATACATTCCTATTTATGCTCTAAGGAGGCAGTCATTACGAAAAACCTTTCTACACCTTGTTCATTACTGGGAGCATCTGTTAATTTTGCCTGCCTTTTGACTTTGTTAGCTTTACTTTGCTTCTGGCTCCTAGAATTATGCTCCTGAGAATGAATCCTTCTGTCTTTGAAGGAGTTTTCTTGATTCCATAGAAAATTGGATGACCTGAAGTCCAAGAGGAGAGCTTCAAGCATTACAGAACCGTGAACAGCCTATTAAATAGAAGAGAGTTAATAGGCCGGAGTCAAGAGTTTCCAGGTGGAGTTGGGTAGAATTGACAAATGAAGCCAAAATCAGAGAAGGTATGCACTGAAGGGGTTATCTGGAGATTACCTAGTGTTGTCCAACATCTTATTTTACTTCTGCAGGCTCAGAGAGGGTAGGTGACTTTTGTAAAATCACACAGCAATTTGAGTATGCTCTTATCTCATTACTTGCTGCCCCATGAACTTTCTGCTGCCTGAACAGCCTCTAAAACAAGGTAGAAAGTATTTCAAACCAGGCAGAGGTGGAGGGTCAACATGATGAATAGGTGCAGAGCCTTCACTTCATCTACAGATGTAAACAGACACTTATGTGTCACTGCACAATCATAGGAAAGTAGTCAAAAAGCAACTTTTTTTTTTACAAGACTGAGAAAGACAAGCCCTAAAACAACAACCCACCACTATTTGTGTGGTGCTTTTCAGTTAACAGAGATCCACATTCCCCTGAGTCTTGTAAAAACTCTAAGAGGTCAACAGAGCAGGAATTGTCCTTGTTTTGAAGAGAAGCCACTAAAAGTCATAGACATTTGCTATGTCCCATTGTTCCAAATGCTTCTTAGGTATAAATAAATCCTCATAGTGATCCACTAATGCATTTAAAATTATTATCCCCACTTTTCAAGGTTAGAAAGTAAGGCAGAGAGGTGAAATGATTGGTCCAGGATCACTTCCAGTATCAGGATATGGTAGACACACCCTAAGGTGACCTCCCCACCCCAAGTCACAATTCTGTTTGATACCTTTCCTTTGAGTGTCAGTGGGACTTTTGACTTGGTTCTTATCAACAGAATATGGGATATAGAAGGATATTACCTAACGATAAAATGGTCAGTTCTCCAAGAACACATAATAATTCTTAATATGTATGTGCCTAACAACAGACCATGAAACTTCAAGAGACAAAAACTGATAGAGCTGCAAGGAGAAATAGATGAATCCACTATCATAGCTGGAGACTTCAATACCCACTCCAAGAAATGGACAGATCCAGTAGGTGAAAAATCAGTTAGGACATAGTTTAATCCAACAATGCCATCAATCTACTGGATATAATTGACATATAAAATACTGCATCCAACCAGAAGCAGAATATATGTTCTTCTCAAGCTCACATGGAATGTTCACCAAGATAGACCACATTCTGGGCCATAAAACACACCTAATATACTATAAGTGGAGAAGGCAATGGCAACCCACTCCAGTACTCTTGCCTGGAAAATCCCATGGACGGAGGAGCCTGGTGGGCTACAGTCCATGGGGTTGCTAAGAGTCAGACACGACTGAGCGACTTCACTTTCACTTTTCACTTTCATGCATTGGAGAAGGAAATGCCAACCCACTCCAGTATTCTTGCCTGGAGAATCCTAGGGATGGGGGAGCCTGGTGGGCTCCCGTCTATGGGGTTGCACAGAGTAGGACATGATTGAAGTGACTTAGCAGCATCAGCAGCAACATACTATAAGATATTAGGTTGGTGCCCACATTCTACTAGGTATTAGGTAGGCCATGAAATACATATACCTGGTCCACCAGTTGAACTCTTACATTTGTTACAAAAGCTAACAAATTTAAAAGAATATCAAATATACAGTGTCTACTCAGGTTACAATGGAATAAAGTGAGAAATCTATAGTAGATAACTGGGAAATCCCCAAATATGTGGAGATTAAACATACTTCTATATAGGACATGGGTCAAAGAAGAAATCTCAGGATAACTAGATAAAAATAAAACACAACTTATCAAAATTTGTGGAATGCAGCAAAAGCAGTGTTTAGAGGGAAATTAATACCATTGAATGAAAATGAAGCTTATAGCATATATTAGTAAAAAAAGATCTAAAATCAATCATCTAAATTTCCACTTTAGGAAACTAGGAAAAGAAGAGTAAATTCAATCCAAAGCAAGGTAAAGAAAACAAATAATATATAAAACTAGAGCAGTTATCAATAAAATTAAGAACAGGAACTCAATAGAGAAAATCTATGAAACCAAAAGCTGGTTCTTTGAAAAGATCAATAAAGTCAATGAAGCCTCTAGCCAGGCTAAGATAAAAAAGAGAGAGGATGCAATTAACAAGTAGCAGAAATTAAGGGGGGACATCACTGCAAATCTCATGGACATTAAAAGGGTAATAAAGGAATACTATAAACAACTCTATGCTCACAAATTTGATAACTTAAAATAATAAAACTGACCAGTTCCTTGAAAGACACAATCTGCCAAAACTCACACAAGAAAAAGACCACCTGAAAAAGCCAACAAACCATGGCAACAGTGGTAGGATATCACTCTCATAATTATGTTACCTTATATGGCAAAGGTGAAGGAAAGTTGCAGATGTAATTAAAGTCTCTAATCAGTTTGACTTTCAGTTAATCAAAAGGGAGAGTATTCTAGGTGGGCCTAGTCTAATCAAATTAGTTTTATTATAAGAGAGCTCAGGCTTTCCCCAAGATCAGAAACTTGAAGCAGCAGAATCTCCCTATTTCTTTCTGGTCTTGAAGAAATAACTTCTACAGTCACAAGGAAATGAATTCTTCCAACAACTATGTGAGCTGAGAAGAGAAGATGAGCCTAGATGAGAATACAAGGCCTGGCCAACAGGCTTGTGAGACCCTAGGCAGAGGATGCTAAACCACGTCTAGACTCCTGACCCGGGGAAATGGAGATAATATCCCTGGGTCAGGAAGATTACCCTGCAGAAGGAAAATGGCAACCCACTCCAGCATTCCTGCCTGAAAAGCCCGAGGGGCAGAGGAGCCTGGTAGGCTACAGTTTGTGGGGTCGCAAAGAGTTGAAGACAACTGATGTGTGCATAGAAGAGGAGTAAAAATTCCCACCCACTCTGACTCCAGAACATGTGCTTTAAATACTGGATCTCAGATTCTTGCTGACACCAACTGGGAGACTTTTTTCCCCGCAAAGAAACGAATTCTCTATTTCTCCAACACCACCTAGGTGTTCTACAGTTGAAATACCAAGTATTTTAGGAATTCTTTGGACAAAGACAAAATAAATTTCCAATCGTACCGCATTGGTCTTTAAGACCTTTCAGAGCAGGACTATGATCCAACAGGAGTGTCTAAGTGACCAACCAAAGACCACATGCCCACTGATGGAGGGACCAATGCCCCAGTCTTCATGCTTGAGCACTTCTGACTTCTCATTGTATCCCTAGCCTGTGCTACCACTCATAAAATGCATAAAGGTAGGAAAAAGTAAAACTTTTAAAGGAGAATTTTTAATATATAAGAGGCAAGAAAACATTGATGAAAGGTTAAGAATTTTCACATAAGTCATATACATTATGATTCTGTGAGGTAAGTCAAAGGAGACTCAGAAAGTGAAGCTCATAGAAATGAAGTAACTTCTCCAAGGTTAAGGTCACAAGGGAGGCTCTGGCATTTGACCTTGGGCCTGACACTCTCTTTCTCTTCCCTACCACACCACCAAGGAACAAAAGGGGGAATATGTCAGCTATCTCCTAGTTTCCAGGCCTTAAGGAAGGACTTAATCAAGAAATTTCTATCTCCACAGAAAGAAGAACTAAAGAAAATGAAAGATTAAACCGCCAAGGATTTAACTTAATCCTAAGGAAGAGCTTTCCATGGGTAAGATTAATTAAAACACTTAACAAGATTTTATTTAAGAAAAAACACCAAAAGGCTCTCAAATTCTCCTTCCAGATTTCTATATATAAAGCCTCCTATGAAAACAGCAAGAAGAAAGGTTGGGGATCATTTTGCAAGCTGGTCAAAACACTTGCAAGCACAAGGTTTTTCAGATTTAACCGTAAGGATGAACTGGGTAACACTACAAAAATCAATCATAGTTTGCTTAGAAACTACAGCAAATAGTAATAACATTAAGTGTTCACAGGTTAATTTCCAAGTTTGGAATAAAAACTACTTTTTCTCATGAAATCATTGGAATTATTTTTCAAAATTATCAACAAAGAAAGCAAATGGATTCAGGCACAAGTTTCTGTACTTACATAGTGTATTGCCTTTATAGGCAAATGATTTCAGGCCCTCCACAATCCTCCCTAACCCCCTGACTCACTGCAGGGTTGCAAAACTTCCCTCCTCTCCCACAACCCTGCTGTGTACTCTCCTTTTGCTGCTGCGCATCCACTGCTGTGTGAGACCTTGTATTCAGGCTGGATGCTTTGATATACCACAGGCAGTCTAGGGAGATTTAGGTGACTTCACATGCCATGCGGTGGGAACAAAGGTATTAAAAAGTGAGGGGGACAACCCTAAATTCTACATATTTCTATACCCCTCTCCCACCTTATCTCTCCAGATCTGACCCAAGATCCCCCAATTCCATCTTTTCTTTTCACCCTACTTCTTACACCCAGGTTCCTGCTCTAAGTTCTTTGACAAAATGCCCAAGAGAGACTGCCTTCCTCTGAATATAGCTAAATCACATTCTTAACTCCTGATGTCATCTACAGACCAGTCCTTTCCATTCTAGAACCTTTATCAACATCTAACTGCAAAGAAAGATAAGGGAAGTAAAGACAGCGCTTTCTTGATTGAAAAGAATGGGACCACAAATTCCAATTTAGGAATACAAGGAACAAGAGGGACTGGGCAAGGGATGCTCACAAACAATGGTAAAACTTGGCATTATGTAGCAAAAGTCTTTAAATAACCATATCATTTGGTTCAGGCACTCTACTTTTTAGGATTAAACAAGATAAATAAGACCTGTATAAGTAAGTGATATCGGAGAAGGCAATGGCACCCCACTCCAGTACTCTTGCCTGGAAAATCCCAGGGACGGAGGAGCCTGGTAGGCTGCAGTCCATGGGGTTGCTAAGAGTCGGACACAACTGAGCGACTTCACTTTCACTTTTCACTTTCATGCATTGGAGAAGGAAATGGCAACCCACTCCAGTGTTCTTGCCTGGAGAATCCCAGGGACAGGGGATCCTGGTGGGCTGCTGTCTATGGGGTCGCACAGAGTCGGACACGACTGAAGCGACTTAACAGCAGCAGCAGCAAATAAGTGATATACCATTTTCATAGATATGCAACTATTCCCATTTTACAGATGAATAAACTGGCTGCAGAAAGGTTAAATGACTAGTCCAAGGCCATACAGCTAGCAAGAGGTGAAAACATGATTCAAAACAACTGGGGCTCAGAGGCCATGCTCTTTACCACTCTGCTCTCCTACCTGTCCCCTGCATTCCCATAGTTTCAAGGCACCATTAAAACTATAAAGGAGGAAATGAAAAAGAATTTCTTTATGCCTCTTATGTTTACAACAAAAATACTGAACCCAAAGGAAGTTTATGAGACGTCTGAATATTAAATGGTTAAACAATCACTAAAAGTTAGTTTAAGAAAACAGAAGGTAGAGCATCCTCGAGCAAAAGTGGTTGATGTGGTATCTTGCTGCGTTTCCATATACAATCAGTCCCCTCAGCTCTGACCCTCACTCTAGTCGTAATAAATCCACATAGCCTCTTTGTTTTGACCTCTTAGTCTTCCCAAGATTTTACAAACCTTATAATCAGAAATGTCATAGAGAAAGTGACCTCCTGCTTAAGAGGTTCAATTTCAAACAGAAAAGATAGGAATCCTTTTCTGATAACCGGAATTTGTTTTTGATTAAAAAAAAAAAAAAAAAAAAAACCCACTGTATTTCTCAGCATTCTCCAGAGAAACAGAACCAACAAGATATAAGAATCTCTCTCTTTCCATTTGTATACACATATATATTGGCCAGGGCTTCCCTGGTGGCTCAGATGGTAAAGAATCTGCCTACGATGTGGGAGACCCAGGTTCTATCCCTGGGTCAGGAAGATCCCCTGGAAAGGGAATAGCAACCCACTCCAGTATTCTTGCCTGGAGAATTCCATGAACAGAAGAGCCTGGCAGGCTACAGTCCATGGGGTTGCAAAGAGTTGGACATAACTGAGTGACTAACACTTTCATGTATATTGGCTGCACGAATGTGGGGACTGACAAGCCTAAAATATGCTGGGCAGGCTGGCAGACTGGGGGTCCAGGAAGAGGCTGACAGTGCAGGTTCAAGTCTGAAGGCTGTTTATAGGCTGACTTCCCTTCTACTGTTGGGGATCTTGGTCTTTTCTCTCAAGGTCTTCAACTGTTAGGAAATGGCCCACTCACATTGTGAAAGATAATCTCCTTTACTCACAATCTACTATTTAAATGTTCAGTTCCGTTCAGTCGCCCAGTGATATCCAACTCTTTGCAATTCCATGGACTGCAGCATGCCAGGATTCCCTGTCCATCACCAACTCCCAGAGCTTACACAAACTCATGTCCATTGAGTCGGTGATGACATCCAACCATCTCATCCTCTGTCATCCCCTTCTCCTCCTGTCTTCAATCTTTCCCAGCATCAGGGTCTTTTCAACTGAGTCAGTTCTTTGCATCAGGTGGCCAAAGTATTGGAGTTTCAGCTTCAGCATCAGTCCTTCCAATGAATATTCAGGACTGATTTCCTTTAGGATGGACTGGTTGGATCTCCTTGCTGTCCAAGGGACTCTCAAGAGTCTTCTCCAACACCACAGTTCAAAAGCATCAGTTCTTTGGCACTCAGCTTTCTTTATAGTCCAACTCTCACATCCATACATGACTACTGGAAAACCATAACTTTGACTAGACGACAAACCATAGTTTTGTCTGCAAGGTAATGTCTCTGCTTTTTAATATGCTGTCTAGGTTGGTCATAACTTTTCTTCCAAAGAGCAAGAGTCTTTTAATTTCATACCTGCAGTCACCATCTGCAGTGATTTTGGAGCTCAAGAAAATAAAGTCTCTCACTGTTTCCATTGTTTCTCCATCTATTTGCCATGAAGTGATGGGACTAGATGCCACGATCTTAGTTTTTTGAATGTTGAGTTTTAAGCTACCTTTTTCACTCTCCTCTTTCATTTTCATCAAGAGGCTCTTCAGTTCCTCTTTGCTTTCTGCCATAAGGGTGGTGTCATCTGCATATCTGAGGTTATTGATATTTCTCCCAATAACCTTGATTCCAGTTTGTTCTTCATCCAGCCTGGCATTTTGCATGATGTACATTGCATATAAGTTAAATAAGCAGGGTGACAACATACAGCCTGACATACTCCTTTCCCAATTTGGAAACAATACACTGTTCCAATCTGGTTCTAACTGTTGCTTCTTGACCTGCATACAGATTTCTCAGGAGGCAGGTAAGGTGGTCTGGTATTTCTATCTCTTGAAGAATTTTCCACAATTTGTTGTGATCCACACAGTCAAAGGCTTTGGTGTAGTCAATAAAACTAGGTACCATAGCCTAACAAGTTAGGTGCATAAAATTAACCATCACAACCATCAACATTCTTCATTATGCCAGTTATTAAAGCTACAATTCATTCAGCTAACAGGAAGAGACATACTTTTAAATTTATCCCAGAAAGAAATCAAACCAGTCCTTCTTCAAATTGTGTAAGGTTTCTGTGTGCTAAAATCCATGTCAAATTGGGCTTGATATGGCCAGTTTCTTCCTCAGCCTACACTTTATCCAATAGTAGTTGATACTATTTTTCAATATCATCATGATGGCTTTTAGTCTCTTTGACTACACATTTCCAAGGAGGCAACACAGCATAAGGAGCTATCACATTCCACTAACATGATATCTCTCATCAATTAAATTATCCCAGTTGCTTTGATACAGATAAGTAATTGCAGTCCTTTTGTTTAAATCTGTGTCTTGGATTAAACATTCATGGTATCCATACAGTGAAGAAAAACAGAGAAGTATTCTACCCCTAATGAAAGTTTAATCATGATCTGATAGCAAGGTCTTACAAAAAGCCCAGAGCTGCAACTGTGTGGCGTGATTCCCTCATTGGTCAAAAGGTAGGGACCGCACACACATCACCTGGGCATCTTTGCTAGCCAACTCATTTCACTGCAAGCCTGCTCTCTCTCCCATTTGAACAACTTCCTTCTTCCAGTTCTTTACATTATCTAATAGTTATGGAGCCCTCAGATGAGGCACAAAACTCCCAAGGGCTGGATTTAGAGGAGATAACTAGAAAGATTTTATTTCTTGACAAATGGAGGAAAATCTTCAGTTATCACCGGTAAGATGTTCTCATTTTCTCAATCCTCCAGAACTAGAGGGATTTCTTTTTTTAAATTTTATATATTTATTTTTGGTCTTTTGGGGGTCTTCCTTGGTACACTAGCTACTCTCTTATTGTGGTGCGCAGGCTTCTGATTGCATTGACTTCACTTGTTGCAGAGCATGGGTTGTATGGCTCCTGGGCTTCAGAGCAGAGGGTCAACAGTTTTGGCGCACAGCTCCAAGGCATGTGGGATCTTCCTGGATCAGGGATGGAACCCCTGTCTCCTGCATTGGCAGGTGGATTCTTTACCACTGAGCCACCAGGGAAGCCCCCCTAGAACCAGGGGGATTTTACGTGACTAAACAACCAGCTTCTACGCTTGCTAGGTGAGAAGTCTCCATTACAGATTTACATTTAAAATGCTTCAGGTATAACTGTTTGCAGAAAAAGCATCCCAAGCAAAGTGGAGGTTTGAGGGAATAAGGGTTGAATAGAGTGAGCAATTTTCTTGATGTTTTCTCTTTCATTTATAGGCTGGGAACCAATAATACAACTTCTCAGGTAATTACTTTTCTCAAAGCCAGAGTGTTTTCCTCTAGTTGCTTCTTCAAACAATCACATTAACAGCATAATCTCCATTTATTCTGTGCATGTAATGTCACTCGGGCACTTGGCATTTAATGTGTGAAAACACAAAACTGGAAACCCTGTTGGAGATCTTTTCTTGTGCTTTCTTTTTTCATAAAAATCTCTTCTTACTTTTACGAGCTACTTTGCATCATTAAAAGCACCATATGGTTATTATTTTCAAAAATAAAAATCATATGAGAACTAGAGTTCCTACACTTGTGAAATAGCACTAGATTCTGACTTCCAAGTGCTTCAGTGATCCTGAAGAAAAGTCGTTCTGAAAATAGTTATCATATTGATTCAGCTCCTGAAAAATTGTTTTCCTTCACCATCTTCAAATAAGGAAAAGATGACTGAATTCAGATGTTAAAAGGTATTTTAAAATCTGTTATACAACATAAGATGAAAGATGTTTTCCTCTCCTGTCACCTGAAAAGGTTAGAAGGTAACAGGCTTTGTATTTCAGATATTAATTCAATCACTGAACAAACTCTGCACAAAATATTAAGGTGATTTTCCTGGCACTAATGTATAATACAGTGAAACAACTGAATTATTAATATTTTAACTATAGCACTAAAGCACCTTGCTCCAAGTAACATATGATCGAAAACCTTATTATTTCTGCTGAAACTCTCTTAGCCAGTCTACATTACAGTCAGAGAGAGAATACTTCTATTTCAGTCCTAGAAGTATTAAATGGAGCTAGCTATCATTTGGGGGAATAGAATAGTCAAAAGATAGAACAATCTTTGCAAGGAAAAAAGTAAATAAATGTTAAGCTTTCCACAAGGTGGGGGAAACCCCCTGCTACAAATGTAAAGATTTTCCATGTGATTTACAAAATGCATCTTATCCCCTTAGTAGTCTATGACTGGGATACTGTGTTTCTGAGATAGGGTATCTTAGCCTCTAGGAATCCAGAAAACAAGGAAGGCAGTTTCCTTCATGTTTCAGCTACCAATTGGTCAGACATGTTTCATGACATTAGGACAGAAGTCTAAACCAAGTGGAAGAAGAACTGATGCTATCTTATATTTAAATGCTGTAAGAATCAGTTAAGAAAAGTAAAAATGAATTTTTTTTTTTTTCTTAAAGATAGGGAGTGGTTTTTTTAAGGAAGAACATCATTGCACTCACTTGCTAGGGATCAGGAATCTGAGAGAATTAAAAGAAGGTAACCTGCCTTTGTTTATTGGCCAGTTAACAATATAATGAGAAATACTTTGTATAGACTAGAAAGATTCACTCTTGTTTATAAAATATTGTCTCCTCAAAACAAGAGACAGTAACATTACAACTGTCTATAAACATAACTTCAAGTCAAGGTCTTGAAAGCATTAATTATGTTTCCATAGTTACACTTAACCTCATCAAGTCACATAAAACTTGGGAGAACCCCTTTGACACAGACACTGGGATTTTTCTGCCTCTTTTATATCTATTTATGATCATTTTCAGACATCTCTAAAAGGGAGACAACATTTTACGAACACTGATATTTCGGGGAGAAAGAGAAAAGAAGGAAAGCAAAGTAAAAGGTCATCACCAGCTATTTGCTTTGTTTTTTTTTTGGTGGTGGTGGCATTTTACACAGAATCGTGAAGGTGACCATGTATCTGCTGGTGAAACTGAAGATGGAACAGGAAGGCCTCAGCCAAAAGGACAAGGACATTTGCCATCAAGTAGCCTTTGTTCTGTTCCCAAACCCTCTATCATCTCTTCAAAATCGGGCAGCTTTCCTGTCTCCCTAGCAATGGCCACGGTAAGTATAGCTTGTCAATTAAACATGAGACGAAACGTAATCTTCCCCAAACAACAAGGCTGGGGGAATCTAATCGGCTGTCATGTGAGAATATTATGGAAGATAAGACGGCGGACAGTTGTTATTGCTAAAGGAGAATATAATGAACACGACTTACGCGTGGTATTTTTCAAGGACACTGGTGATGTTACAGTCTTTCCTTCCCAAACTCTGAGAGTCTCTCTTTATTGACTGCCTCAATTTGACAGCTAAATGTGAAGGCATGAGGGTGTTAAACTCAAATAATTGACCATATGAGGTAGGATGGGGTAGATGATAAAGACGGCAAAGGTGGAAAAACGAGGTAGATGTGGGAGACAGGACCCCTGTGCTGTGTGGACAGGAGGAAGATGGGGAACCTTCCCCGGCTCAGTCCTGCAGCAAACACATGATCCCAAGGAGGAAACACTTTCGGGGGTGCCAACTAATATATTTGAAGAGAACCTAAAAGGTTGAGAATCCAAGTGGATCTGGAAGCTGCTGTTGCCAGGGACCATTTGCTCCATTCAAACTTTGACCAAGGTGGGGGCGAGGGGCTGAGGCAGAGACCCAGCCAAACCCAGCCACATCTCCTTGTGTGGGCTGGGGGCAATGTCTTGGCAAGTGGCCAAAGGACCAGCTGTCATGGTCAATGAGGCATGGTTGGGACCTGGGGAAGCAAAGCCAGGGATCAAGGAAAGGAAAAACAGCACCAGTGAGGCTGAGCGATTCTTCCAACAGGATTGTCCTCCAATTTCGCCCTTTCAATCACAGTGAACATCAGGGATAATTTCTCCACATTCAGCCCATCCCCTCAGACTATATTCTAGAGACATAGGCAGACGCCTCTCCTTGAGGCCCTAAGAACAAAAGTAGGAAGAGGTACTTTCTTCCTGAGGACACGCTGCCCTGCACCTGGTTGTACTCTCAGAACACACCCAGGGCCAGCCTGACCATCCGGACAAAGACCAGCAAGGCTGCAGTCAGGCCACCACGGACAGAAAGTTCCACAGTCTGTGCCCCATAGGCAGGATCCCTGCTGGGAGGGTGGGGTGGGGGCCGGATCCCTTTCTGGGGGAATCTCACAGTCTCCACCTGCCTTGTGAGCCCAGAGGCCAGGATGGCCCTTACTGCAGTATTTCCAACCTCAACATAACCCATAACCGTCCCTCAGACTACCAGATGGGACATCATCACACACAGACTATAGCCCCCATGTTCTTCATCTTCACGCACATCCTCAGAGGCTTCACGGAGCAACTCTCTCCACTGCCGGAGTTGTGGTACAAACGTGCTGGGAGGCACACATGCTCTTTCTCATCGTCACAGACCTTTCTGCCTCACCCACCTTCCCCCTGATGCTCGAATGCCGGATGTCCCAGGCAGACAGGCTGGCAGGGCTCTCAGAGATGCAGTACTTGGCTCATGGTGGCCCAGCCCCTGGGTGGTGCTTTAACTTGCATCTCAGGCATCTAGTTTATCACTCTCCTTTTGAATAATTAAGACAGGTAAAGTGTCATCCTGATGTCATCCTGTCATCCTGTTAACCTTCATGGTTATTCTGCCTACGATGTGCTATAGGAACAGTAGTTAGGGCAACTGAAGTCATCCCTCAGTATCCTGGGGGATGGGTTTCAGGCACCCCCCAGAGAAAACCAACCCCCACCACACTCAAGTCCCTTATATAAAATTGCCTAGTACCATCGGTCCCCCAATATCCTCAGAGACAGAGGACTGAGTGTATCTGTATTTTCCTGTACAAGGTCTTTAATGAACAGCCTTTGTTGTTGTTCTATCACTCAGTCATGTCCAACTCTGTGACCCCATGAACTGCAGCACACCAGGCTTCCCTGTCCTTCACCATCACCTTGCTCAAACTCATGTCCATTGAGTCGGTGATGCCATCCAATCATCTTGTTGTCTGTCGTCCCCTTCTCCTCCTGCCTTCAATCTTTCCCAGCATGAGGGTCTTTTCCAATGAGTCAGTTCTTCGCATCAGGTGACCAAAGTATTGGAGCTTCAGCTTCTGCATTAGTCCTTCCAATGAATATTCAGGGTTGATTTCCTTTAGGATGATTTGATCTTGCTATCCAAGGGACTCTCAAGAGTCTTCTCCAACATCACAGCTCAAAAGCATCAATTCTTTGGCGCTCAGCCTCCTTCTGTATGGATGGTCCAACTCTCACAAGCATACATGATTACTGAAAAAACCACAGCTTTGACTAGATGGACCTTTGTTAGCAAAGTAACATCTCTGCCTTTTTTTTTTTTTTCTGTCTAGGTTTGTCATAGCTTTTCTTCCAAGGAGCAAGCATCTTTAAATTTCAGTCTTTAATAAACAAGTATTACTAGCCACCAATGAATTTCTATGGAGAAGGTCATTTTAAAATTTACACATATCAGGAAACAGGAAATAGACTACCTTTTATATGCAAAACAGAGAAAACTATGATTCTATACTAGTACTGTATTTGCCTGCAAATGCACACAGAATTTTCCAGAAGATTTCCTAAAATGTGACAGTAGTGGCGCTGTCTCTTATACACATCTAGTATAGCTTGTCAATTAAACATGAGACGAAACGTAATCTTCCCCAAACAACAAGGCTGGGGGAATCTAATCGGCTGTCATGTGAGAATATTATGGAAGATAAGACGGCGGACAGTTGTTATTGCTAAAGGAGAATATAATGAACACGACTTACGCGTGGTATTTTTCAAGGACAGCATGGACAATCTATTTTTTAAAACACCATTATAGGACTTCTCTGGAGGTCCAGTGGTTAGGACTCTGTGCTTCCAAGGCGGGGCATGTGTGTTCCATCCCTGGTCAGGGAACTGAGATCACACATGCTGTGTGGCACAGTGCACTGCCCCTCCCACCCAAAAAAGACAAAAACTGCATTTTTTAAAATGCTTTTATGTATTTTAAAAACAGGAAAAGAAAAAAAAAACAGAGGCAGTCACCGATGTTTCTAGTCTTCTAGTCTAGAAAGTCTAGTCTTCAAAGTCTTCTAGTTTCTCTCTATACTGTGGAGGCCAGTGGGCCTGGGTCTGAATTCTCCCACTTGTCTACAAACACAGATATGATGCAATTGGAGACCTCCTCAGTGACTTTTCCAAGATAATTCTCTCCCTTTGGAAGAGGCTTGGAGACAAAAGAATCAGGCTTGATGGAGTGTTAAGGAAGTCCCAGAAGAAGAGAGAATTGATTTTTCTTCAAAAAAGCTGAATTTGGACGAATTCCAATTATCAGGACCAGATGATAGTGTGTCCTTTAAACACCAGCAGCATTAATTAAACACACCCTGGGATTTCAAGATGATGAGCCTTGGGACTCTGAATACGCATGTCCAGGAGTCAGTGTAGAAGCTTGATCAGACCAGTTCTAAAGGACATTTCGGCAGTGTAGCCGCCTGGCAAATTTTCAGAGTGATTGGATCTTCATTCTCACATGAAAGCGTCAGCATCCTGCTACTCTCGCTGTCCCCCTCCACTCAGAACTGGGATGCATGGGACTTCCTGACATTGGCACATGCCTTTTGCTGGGTTTGTTGAGAAAGTAAGGAGTGGGCAATGCACACAAGGCCCCTTCGCCGTCTCTAATTCTCCTGTTTCTTGCTTTTTGCTGCCCTATATCCAGTTCCACAGCCTTCTCCCTTCCCCAGCCTCACATCTTACGGTGTGTGTGGTGTAATGAATGGCCAGCCAGGCTGCTGACCCAGGTGAGATCCTCAGAGAAGGTGAGAGTCCTCCTCAGGGCTCATCCGTGCCCCCATCTCACCCCTTCCCGCCCCTCCCCCCTACTGCTGCTGATCTTCCCACCAGCAGCAGCTTCCATCCTCCTCCAGAGCCAACCCTTCTGCAGAACCCAGCCTGGAACACATTCTTCTTGCCTCTTTTATCAGCAGCCAATAAACAAAACGAGGGGTTTGCCTAGTGGTTATTTGGAATGCCACCCAGCAGGATCATCTAAACAATGTAATATGGGAGATCAAAATATTCTGGGGGAGACCCAGAAGAATGAAGCTCTAACAGAGGATAGCAGGCAGTGGGATGGCTCTGAGTTTCCAGAGCCTGGTGACTCCAGCATGTTGTTATTGTTCAGTCGCCCAGTCATGTCAGACTCTTTGCGACCCCATGGATCGCAGTACACCAGGCCTCCCTGTTCCTCACCATCTCCCAAAGTTTGCCCAAGGTCACGTCCATGGCATTGGTGATGCCATCCAGCCATCTCATCCTCTGATGCCCTCTTCTTCTACCCTCAATCCTTTCCAGCATCAGGGACTTTTCCAATGTGTCTGTTCGCATCAGATGACCAAAATACTGGAGCTTCAGCTTCAGCATCAATCCTTCCAAAGAGTCTTCAGGGCTGACTTCCCTTAAGATTGACCGGTTTGATCTCTTTTCTGTCCAGGTGACTTTCAAGAGTCTTCTCCAGCACCACAGTTCGAGGGCATCAGTTCATTGCTCTGCCTTCTTCACGGTCCAGCTCTCACAACTGTATGTGGCCACTGGGAAGACCATAGCCTTGACTATACGGACGTTTATTGACAGAGGTCTGACTGACCTTTGTCAGCACAGATCTAATAGATGGTCTAGAGTAGATGTTTATTTAATTAATTAACTCACTGCCTCTGGACAATCTCCAAGAGAAGCATCTCAGTACAGGAGAGTGGATATCATCCGTGTGCCCCTTCTACCCCTTGCCACTCTGCTTACTGCCCTGGAGACTGAGCTGTACTCACTTCATCAATAGGGCTCCCTCCTCTGACTTCCTGTTGAGTTTGCACAGTGGGAGCCCTGGAGGGAGCGATGGGAATGAAGTCAGGTTGAGCAAACTGGCAGAATCCTCTCCTTTGTAGGCAGTGGCCCCCCAGGACTCTTTTCTTCCTTCCCCACCTCCAGGTCTAGGAGACATAACCACTTCTCATTCTTGGTAGCTCTGGCACTCTACATTAGCCCTTGTGGTTTTCCCACATGCAGCCATCATCTTTGTAAACAGTCCCTGAATTAAACTTTCCTCAAGTCAATTATCCTGACTTGAGTGCCATCTGTTTCCTGCTGGGGCCCTGACTGGTGCCAGCTGAAAGGTTTGCATTTGAGACCTGGCAGTACCATTTACTAGCTATGTGACCTTGGGCATGCCACTTCACCGTTCTGGGCCCCAAGTTCTTTCACTGTAAAATGAAAGGGCCAAATTAGATTTTTATTCAACAAATACTTCTTGTGAGCCTACTGTGTACCAAGTACTGCACCAGAAGCTGAGAAACTGACAGTGAACATGACCAGGTCTAGAGATTACCACTCTACTTGGGGGGCTGATTTAGAAATGTCTCAGGACTCACTAGTTCTACATTCCCTGATTCTACAATGGTCCAGCAATTTCTAAAGCAGGAAAGGATTCAAGGATGGAGCTTCAAAGAGAATTATTCTACCTCAAGTTGTGAAATATGGTGATGTGGCTGAGCAATGGATAGAGACAGCTGGTCACAGGGAAACTCTCAGCCCAGGGAGAAGGGACAAGGCAGTCAGGGTAAGGAAATGAATCTGTTGGGAAGAATGCTCTGTGGATGCGTGCGTGCGTGCGTGTGTGTGTGTGTGTGTGAGAGAGAGAGAGAGAGAGAGAGAGAGAGAGAAAGAGAAATAATGATTATCATCCTTATTATCATCACAGCAATCAGGAAAGAGAGGTAAGTATTCCTGGAAAACTAACAAAGTAAAGAGAAAAACTACAAACCCCGCTTGACTGTGTTAAACAATAACACTCATTACAGTCATTTATTAGGACCATTTACCATTTGTGTCTAGTTACCAGGCAGCATAAAATATATGTATCATTTACTGTGTGTCAGGATAATCTTGTTATAAATTATATTGATACGAAAGTCAGTGTTGGGGGGGATAAACTGGGAGAATGACATACACACACTGCTGCTGCTGCTGCTGCTGCTGCTAAGTCGCTTCAGTCGTGTCCGACTCTGTGCGACCCCATAGACAGGAGCCCAACAGGCTCCCCTGTCCCTGGGATTCTCCAGGCAAGAACACTGGAGTGGGTTGCCATTTCCTTCTCCATTGTGTGAAAGCGAAAAGTGAAAGTGAAGTCGCTCAGTCGCATCCGACTTCTAGCGACCCCATGGACTGCAGCCTACCAGGCTCCTCCATCCATGGGATTTTCNTTCTCCAGGCAAGAACACTGGAGTGGGTTGCCATTTCCTTCTCCATTGTGTGAAAGCGAAAAGTGTAAGTGAAGTCGCTCAGTCGCATCTGACTTCTAGCGACCCCATGGACTACAGCCTACCAGGCTCCTCCATCCATGGGATTTTCCAGGCAAGAGTACTGGAGTGGCTTGCTATTGCCTTCTCCGACACACACACACTACTACATATAAAATATATATAATATAAAGATACTCTGGGTCGGGAAGATCCCCTGGAGAAGGAAATGGTATTTCCTTCTCCAGTATTTTTGGAGAAATATTTCCAGTATTTTTGCCAGGGGAATTTCACAGACAGAGGATCCTGGCAGTCCCCACTCCATGGGGTTGAAAAGACTTGGACACAACTGAGTGACTATCACTCATATATAAAATAGATGTCTAATAAGGGTCTATTGTGGGTTTCCCTGGTGGCTCAGATGGTAAAAGAATTTGTCTGCAATGCAAGAGACCCAGGTTCGATCCCTAGGTTGGGAGGATCCCCTGGAGAAGGGAATGGCAACCCCTTCCAGTATTCTTGCCTGGGAACTCCCAAGGACAGAGAAGCCTGGCGGGCTACAGTCCACAGTGTGACAGAGTCAGACATGGCTGAATGACTGGCACACACACATAGACACACACACGGGGCCTATTGTATAGCACAGAGAACTCTTCTCAATACTCTGTAATGACTTATGTGGGAAAAGAATCTAAAAAAAGAGTAGATAGATGCATATGGATAACTGATTCACTTTCTTGTACACCCGAAACTAACACAACATTGTAAATCAACTATACCCCAATAAAAAAAAATTTTTTAAGTCAGTGTTACATAAGTAAGGTGGGTCATCTCATTGCCATGCTGGCCAGTGGGGGCTGCCTCGAGGGGCCCATAGCCCCTCTGCTCTAGGCCTCCCCAAGATGCATCTGGATGGTAATGCTCCCTAAGTTGGAAGGGGCAGCTGGCAACATAAACAGGAGTTTGATTTGGCTTACTGAATTTTTCAGTTGAATCTGAATTCTAAGCTTTCTTAGTTCTGACGGTCTTAGTCTGTCACATTATCCACGGTTTCTCCTCCCTTACTCCTGCCAGTCTCTGGTCTTTTTCCATCTGGGCTGAAACTTTCTTCCATGCAGCATAAGACGTTCCAGCATAGACAGACTGTGTTTTCACAGAGGTAATAACAGCACTTATGGTTCCCAGAGTCCTTTCCATATATCTTCTCTTGTAGTGGGATAGCTTTCCATTTTAGGGATAGAGGCTGAGCCAGAGGTTATCCCCATTTCAGAAGAAGCAAAGAAAGTCTTAGGTTTGGCAATCGGTCAGCAAGGAGCAGAACAGGGGCTTCTCAACCCTGGAGTCAGGAGTGAGCCATTTTCCTTCTGTGCTATGCAGTCTTGATGTCAGAGAAACACTTTCCATGCATATGCAGTCCTCTGCCCAGGAGTTGGTGGCCCTTTTTGGTTAGAGTACATACCAATTCTGTCTTCCAAGAGCAGTCTTTGTGTCTTCTGCTCCCTCCCCTTGACAGACACAGACACATCATTTTCCCTCAAGGGCAGTTTTGAGCTCTTTCTCACTCTGAAATGTATCTGACTCTTTTTCTCTGTTGTTGTTCAGTCGCTAAGTCATGTCTGACCCTTTGCAACACCATAGCCTGCAGCATGCCAGGCTTCCTTATCCATCACCATCTCCTGGAGTTTGCCCAAGTTCGTGCCCATTGTATTGGTGATGCCATCCAACCATCTCATTCTCTGTAGTCCCCTTCTTCTTCTGCCTTCAATCTTTCCCAGCATCAGGGTCTTTTCCAATGAGTTAGCTCTTCATATCAGGTGGCCAAAGTGTTGGAGCTTCAGCTTCAGCATCAGTCCTTTAAATGAATATTCTGGGTTGATTTCCTTTAGGATTGACTGGTTTGATCTCCTTTCTGTCCAAGGGACTCTCTTGGTATATACAGCTTTTGATGGCCTTGCTGTACTCCTTTTTCTCTGTCGAGACAATCTTTTCCTTAAAAGATAGGAGTGGGGTGGCCAGGAAATAAACTCCAGCCACAGGTGGCACTAGTGGTTAAGAATCTGCCTGCCAATGCAGGAGATGCAAGAGACATGGGTTCGATCCTTGCATCTGGAAGATCCCCTGGAGAAGGAAATGGCAATCCACTGCAGTATTCCTGCCTGGAGAATCCCTTGGACAGAGGAATCTGGCGGGCTACAGTCCATGGGATCACAAAGAGTCGAACACAAGTGAAGCAACTTAACATGCACGGACGCGTGGAAGCAGACCCTGGTCAGACATTGAGAAGACTGTTCCAGATGCATGCTTCTCCTGCAGGTGTCCTTCATGGAAACCATCAGGGTTTGCTCTGCACACTGCTGAGAAGAGGTACTCTGGCTCTGGATCATTGTGCTCCATGTTCCTTTTGTCCACACTCTTCAACTAGCTCCAAATGCCTGAGCGTGCTGCTCAAAACACTCCAGAATCAGATTCAAGGTACTTTCCAGTCTGAGCTTCCACTGACTTTCTGCCCCATGACCCTGGAACACACACTCACACAGTGTTCTAGTCTCACTGTACTGCTCACTGTCCCCAGATACCTTGGTACCATGTATGTGCATTTGTAGGCCTTCCTCTCTGCCCTGCTTCCCCTCCTTTACAAGTGACAGGCCATTGTGTGGTCTGTTGCAGAGTGTGGGACGTGTCCCTGAGCTGGAGTATGGGCTGTTTGGGGCTGTGGCAGTAAGTGACATTGAATAACATGTAGTTGCATCATGGAGATTCAGGCCCCTCTTCACTCTGCCAGCCCAGGGAGAAGACCAGTTAAGGGGCAGGACATGTTCACGTCTTACTTGGTAGCTCAATCGGTAAAGAATCCACCTGCAGTGGAGGAGACTGGGTTTGATTCCTGGATCAGGAAGTGGCAACACACTCCAGTATTCTTGCCTAGTAAATTCCATGGACAGAAGAGCCTGCTGGGCTATAGTCCATGAGGTCACAAGAGTCAGACATGACTTAGCTACTAAACCACTACCACCATCTCCCTTTTTAATTAAAAAGAGTGCAGGGTTCAGTCAGAGACTTCATAGAGAATGGTTTCTAGCATGGTTCAATAAAATCATTGTATTTCTATTATATATTTATGTATTTACTTTTGGTCACTATTCTGTACAGTTTTTTTATTTTTAATTGGATTATAATTGCTTTATAATGCTGTGTTAGTTTCTGCTGTACAACATGAGTCAGCTATATGTATATATATATATATCCCTCTTCCTTGAGCCTTCCTCCCAGCCTCCCCCCATCCTACTCCTCGAGGTCATCATAGAACACTGGGCTGAGTTCCCTGTGCTATATAGCAGCTTCCCATTAGCTATTTTACACATGGTAGTATATATATGTCAATGCCACTCTCTCAATTCGTCCCTCCCTCTCCCGCTACTGTGTCCACAAGTCCATTTTCTATATCTGCGCTTCTATCCTGCCCTGCAAATAGGTTCATCAGTACCATTTTTCTAGGTTTTGTATATGGTGTTTGCTTTTCTCTATTTTTTATTATGGCAAGTGACTTTGATTCCCCATTAAGGACATGGTGTAAAGGGTCTTTTTAAATAAACATTTTAAATGTTTTCTAAATTACCAAAGAGTGGCCCAAGCTAATGAGCGATATTAATTCAACAATGATCAGCACGTAAAAATGACGACAGTCATAAGGAAGGCACATACAGGATTGAAGCTGGGAGGCGGCTCAGTGCTGTTAGACTGGGTGTGCATCCCAGCTTGGCTTCTTCTGGCTGGGTGATCTTCTGCAAATACTTTCCTGTAAAAGGAGGATAGTTATAAAATGGTCATTTTATAATAGTCAATTATAAAATGGGACCTTTCTCAAAGAATTAAAAACATAATGAACTCAAAGCCCTTAGCCCAGTCCTGGTGCACATAAAATGCTCAATAAATAGTAGGTGCCATTTGCCAGCCTCGTTCAAATGCCACCTCTTCCATGAAGCTTTCACTGACTGCTTCAGTCAGAAGTCTTCTTCACTCCTGGCACTTTGTCTCTTGGAATGTCTAACATTCTTTATTGGACTTGGTTGCAAGGTTAGACTCTTCACGCATCTATATCCCACATAGGACCTAACACATACTAAAAGATTCTTGTGTCTCTGGTTATAAAGGCATTCTCTCTTTTTGTCATGTGTATGGTTTACAAAGGCTTGTACCAAGCTTTCTGGGATTTTCTAAAAGGCCCTCTCTAATCTCAATCTGCAGAGTACCCAGAAAAAAACATAAAGATTCTAGGGCAAGAACAAAGGCTGCTTGTTGAATACCATTTACACCACTATCACACTCAGGTTACAATCATAGAGGCCTGCCTATTCCCTTTTTCCGGGGCAAGAGAGAAAGACCCAAAGGCAGGAGAGGTAGAGTTTCCAGAGTCATGGATGGAGGGACAAGAGGCATGAAAACAGAACAGCAGTCTTATCATGGATGGTAAGAGTGAACAGGGAAGATGGCTGGCAATGGAAGGTGAGACAGACACAGGGACAAAACTCAGAGGGGGACAACAGGTGCAGAGTTGAAACTCTGGGCCTTCAGGATAAAGTGTCCGAAGTGAACCTGATGCAAACCTTCTGCAGAGGGCTGGACAATCACACTCAGAGGCACAGAGTAATACGCTAACCTGACTCTAGGAAAGGGACAGGCCCACCTCCGTGATTTCACCACCTGGCTTAGGGCTGTTTGCTAAGGGCTGTGTCTAGGAAGAATACCCTTTGAACCATTTGTTCCCCTTTTTTCAGAAACTGCGCCAGACCCTCTTTGGAAATACCATCCAGATCTTCAACTCTGACTGGACAAAGGCTTATTTCCAGTTTCATGAGCCTTTTTCTGACCTAGCTTTCGCATTGCAAGTGGGAAAGGTAAGCGCAGGTGATCTCTGTTTTAATCCTATGCTCCCTGTGTTTCCTTCCATCCTCCTCCATATAAATGCATGTTTTCATTAGAATCAAATGTAGAAACATGTTTATAATTTAAAATGTAAACTTAAATGATAACAGACTTAGTGTGTTGAAAATTCTAACACACTATCAAGGATATAATAAAGTCTCAAACTCCTCCCTACCCTCTTCCAAATTTTGCTTTTCCTAGCTCTTCCTTCAAAGTTCTAAGCATTGCTAAGAATTTAGAGGTAGAGAGAGATCTAGGAATTTCTGACTTGTTTTCAGTTCAGTTCAGTCGCTCAGTCGTGTCCAACTCTTTGCAACCCCATGAATCGCAGCACGCCAGGCCTCCCTGTCCATCACCATCTCTCAGAGTTCACTCAGACTCACGTCCATCGAGTCAGTGATGCCATCCAGCCATCTCATCCTCGGTCGTCCCCTTCTCCTCCTGCCCCCAATCCCTCCCAGCATCAGAGTCTTTTCCAATGAGTCAACTCTTCTCATGAAGTGGCCAAAGTACTGGAGTTTCAGCTTTAGCATCATTCCTTCCAAAGAAATCCCAGGGTTGATCTCCTTCAGAATGGACTGGTTGGATCTCCTTGCAGTCCAAGGGACTCTCAAGAGTCTTCTCCAAAACTACGGTTCAAAAGCATCAATTCTTTGGCGCTCAGCCTTCTTCACAGTCCAACTCTCACATCCATACATGACCACTGGAAAAACCATAGCCTTGACTAGACAGCCCTTAGTCGGCTTGTCTTAAAACCTCAATAATTTATATCATTGATGGTTAGCCACACAGAATTTCAAGAGCTAGCTGACTAGTTCCTTACTTCCTGCAAATCTCAAAGCTGAATGTGAGACAGGAGCACAGTGAAGGTAGGACAGAGGAAGACAGACAACCTGGGTGCTGGCTATAATGCTCCACAGAGAAGCAAGTCACTGCAGGTTCTAGTCTGCCCACGGCACCCAGCCATCCTCCACGGAGAGGTGTGGCGTTGTAGAGTGCACTGTCCCTTTGCTAAGCCTAGGGATGCTGTGCATCAGGAGGGAAAAGGCTGCCAAGAAGAATAAATGATGACATCCATTTCCAAGAGTTCATTTTTATAATGTGGTCCCTAAGTGTTCCAATACCACTGTAAAGCCCTGCTCCTCACTATTCATCCACTCCCATTTCAGGGAGGTGTCCGAAGCATTCAGATGGCGGTACAAGGATCCATCGTTAAATACCTGCTGTTTACAAGGAAGGGACAAGACTGTAACTTCCTCAGGTAAGAGGCCTATGATAAGGACTCGAAAAGAATTAACCATTTTATGAAAAACTTTATGGGCTAAACAATCACCAGAGAAAATCCCCTGGGTTGCCTCAGGAAGGAGACTTGACTCAGAAGGCAGAAGTGGGGACTTACCTGGCAGTCCAGTGGTTAAGACTTTGTCTTCCAATGCAGGGGATATGGGTTTGATCCCTGGAGAGAGAGCTAAGATCCCACATGCCTCACAGTCAGAAAACCAGAACATAAAACAGAGGCAATATTGTAATAAACTCAATAAAGACTTTTTTATAACAGTCCATATTAAAAAGAATCTTAAAAAATAAAAAAAGGCAGAAATGGCCCTGGTTCTCCCAGAGGGGCTGGATTTCACAACTGGGGCGGGCTCTCCCAGAGTCCCCCTCAATGTTCAGCTGCAGGAACAATGCTGACAGTTTTTATGCTCCACCGCAGACCACCCTGACAGGTAAAATGAAGCACCTGGTCTCCAGGTGGGCTCAGCTGACAACATTTGATGGGAAGCCCCAACCTAACAATTCCAGAGAGAGAACAAAAGGGGCGATGAAAAGCCTCATAAATGGAGAATTCACCCTCCCATTCAATCAGGCTGACAATGCACAGTGTTTGGTGGCTGCCTACTTTTCAAAAAATCAGTTCAAATTATTTTGTTCTTAGATGTTAACAAGCCCCTCTCATGTGCAAGGCTATATGACTGCTATTAGGAGAAACAGAAATAATTAAAAGGCACCTACCTATCCTTGAGCAGGATAAGTTATCACCCAAAACAGGAACTGAATATCTCATCTATCCTAAGAACATGAATTGCCAGGTTCCTTAGAAGCAGAGCCAAAGATGGAAATTCTTTATGCAGATGATTTATTAAGGGAATGAATGTCCTCAGAAGAAACCCGTAAGAGAGCAGAGTAAAACAGGCTCAGGAAGGAAGAGAAGTGGAGGAAGCAGGTGATTGCCAGTGATGGCTAGGCTCCGCCTGGGCCATCGGAGCTCTCAGCGGTGGGGGTCGGAGTGGGGAACTGCTCCATCTTCGGATAAGGAAGTGGGGCCTTTTCACCTCTCACCCCCGCTTAGGCATCTACTACATACCCTCCTATGGGAAGGTGGCACAACTCCTAGTCACTTCAAGGGAAGATGGCTCCAGGTCTTCAGAAAGTTCAGAACTACGAGCCACTAGCAGGAATACCCAAAGCAATGGCAGGATGTATTCACCAACTGAGTAAAAGAGATCCCAAGCAGTCTAGATGAAACACATACATTTGCTATACAAATAGAAAACATTTAGCACAGTTCCTGGTATTAAGTCAATGGTAATGAATAACTGCTAGTATCCACAATCTCCATGAAGCCTTCTTGAATGTTCCCAGGCACAAGCTCTCTCTCCTTCCTCTGTAGTTTCCCAGCACTTTGTTTTATTCTCATTCTACCTTGCACTGGGGTTTTGGAGTATGAGGCTCTTGTTACTCATTTCAGTATCATCATAGAGCTAGGTGGATTTTATAAATCATGGCTGAGTTCATTCACTAACCTCTATCATGTGTTTCTTCATTAGGACCACAGCTGTCAATGTTAAATATTTAGAAAATGAGCATAGCACAGGCCTCTGATGTAAAGATTGGCTCTCATTTCCAGGGAAGTCAGACCCATTGGGATTATTTGACAGGGCTAATGGTTAAGGATAATCCAATGGTTAAGTCAGGAGGCACACTGCCTGCGTTCAAGTCACTGCTCTACTGCTGTAAAGGCGAAGACTAGGGGCAGACTACTCAACCTCCCTGTCTTCCCCTCCTCACCTCTGAAATAGAGAAGTAATAGTGTCCACCTCACAGCTTGTTGAAAGGATTAAATGAGGTGATATGTGTTAGGTGCTTAGGACAATGCTGGACCCAGTGAGTGCCAGATGAGAGTAAATTACAAGTCACTAAGGGCAACCTGAAGGCGGCCTCAAATGACACGCAGGATGTGATCAGGCAGAAAGCACAGACAGGACATGCAAATTAAAGGCAGTGCCTGAGAAAAAGCATCGAGGTGGAATGCAGAAACAACATCCAGGGGACCGGTCCATCTGGGGCAGAGGGTTTGCAAAATGGAAGTCTGGGAGATAAACTTGAGAGGACGGTTCGGGGTTGCACTTTGGAAGGACCTGTGTTATGCGGTTAGAGAGTTTGGATGGAGCCTGACTAGAGTTCAGGAGAGAGGACAGTGTGGGGATTTGGCGGGGACCGTAATGCACAGGGTGGAGAACCAAGAGGAATAGTGAGTGTGCTGGGATGAGGATGCCCGTTCCGTGGGGGCAGAGAAGACGAGACCCCCGACACATTCTCAGAGTGCAGGCTGATGAAGGAATCAAACAGAGCCATTCCTGAAAGTGGAGGCCCGGGCCCTCGGCTAGGTGATGTTCTTTGCCACGTGTCCCTCTCCTCCTTCTGCGTTGAAGCTTGTGCAGGATAAGCAAGCACGATCAGGACCACACGCTGGCGGCGGTGCTCGCAGGCATCCTGTGGGCCGCAGGAGCAGCTCAGAAGGCCACCATCTGCCTCATTACCGAGGACACTTATGTCGCCCCAACTCCTGGCTACTCTGGGGACGGTTTCTCTGAACGGGTGAGTGTGCTCCTGCCCGTCCTGCCAGATAAAGGTGATGGAGCCTAGGTGAGTACTAGACTTACCATGGCAGTGGAGTTGGAAGCCCCCTGCTGCTCTGGGGTGGACCTCTACAACGAAAGCATCTGATGTGACCAAAGAGGCAAGGATCAAGGCCGTGAGGAACCCAAGCAGCCAAGAGAGAGATGCTTGCTGTGAATTTCTCCTTCCAAAATTTACCATGATCAAGAATATTCCAGGGCCTTCCCTGGTGGTCTGGTGGTTAAGACTTCATCTTCCAATGCAGGAGATGTGGGTTCAATCCCTACTCCGGGAGCTAAGATTCCCACATGCCTCATGGCCAAAGAACCAAAACATAAATAGTATCACAACAAATTCAATAAAGATTTTAAAAACAGTCCACATCAAAACAAACAAAAAAGCATATTCCATACCTAACAGAAAAGAAGCAGATTCACAGAACACAGAGAACAAAGCAGTGATTATCAGTGGAAAGGGAAGAACGGAGGGGCAACACAGGGCTTGGGAGTTAAGAGGTGAAGATTATTATGTATAAAATAAGCTACAGAGTATATTATACAATATGAGGAATATAGTCAATATTTTATAATAACTATAAATGAAATATTACCATTAAAAATTGTGAATCACTAGATACTAATAATTACTAATTTGTAATTTATATAATACCATATATTAACTACAACAAAAACATTTTTAAAAAGAACATCTCATGCCTGAAATTATCATAAACTACACTTTCATAACTAATCTTTTAAACTTGGCTAAATTCTACCTATTAGGAAAAAAAAAATGTGTTTATGGTTTTCCTTCTCAAGATCCCATATTGGTTTAAAATTGAGGAATTTAAAATTGAGACCAGCGGCCACCCAATTTTACCATGTATGTTTTACATGACCTTGGGTAAGATAATATGTCAGTTTTTAGCACTGTGATTTTTAGCAATGAAACAAAGAACTCCCTTGAGGTAATAACAGTGAGTTGACATCTTCTAGATGTGACTTTCATCTTTCTTTTCATTTTTATCTTCTATTTCTGACTTATAGCTCCAGCTGTTTGAACTTTCAGACAAAGAAGCCACTGAGAAATTCATCTATGATCATTTACAATGTGTAAGTGTTTAAGTATTGAGGTAATTCCTTTATGTTGAACTGATCTTACAGGGATTTTCTTCCTTTTATAAAGTATATTTCTAATGATGCTTGTTAAGAAAACCAGGTCATTTTGAGGACTAAGAGAGGGCGGAATGAGAGAAAGAGAAGCCTGTCTCTCCCTCCCCACAATCTAGAGAGAGGCCAGATCACACACAGGCCTGCTCACAAATGTCTCTTTCTCCTTGGCTAATCAGACCCAAAGAATAATACTATAGAGGGCATATACAGCAAGATGGCTTTTATGGGAAGAGAAAATTTTACAGGAGTCTTGCCTCCTCTGAGGGATAAAACATAAAAATGGTAGTCTAAATTGCCAAAATGACCATTCACATTGGCTCAAAAAAATGACTTTAAAAAGTGCCCCCCCTCAGCTCTTTTAGCAGCCCCTTCTACACAGTGCTCTCCCCTGCAATGAGTCTCCCTACCCCCTGGGTAGGCATGACACAAAGTAGGAGACAGCGATGGCTGAAAATGGAAGGTGCTTTTGTAAGATTCCTCTGCGGAGAAAGAAAGGACAGTTGGTTTTCCAAAGAATCAGAACCTTACCATGTAGCAGGGTAACTATAAATCCATGTGTATGTGGCTTGTATGGAAAGGGGAAATGTGATTCATGAAACTCAGAACTCCGTGCCTTTCAAAGGTCACAGCGATGGAAAACTTGAGCATGAGTTCTCAAACACACACTAGCAATAGGTTCCTGGGTAAACTAGTTACCCCAGACCTACCTCCTCCATCAGCTCTTAGGTCTATGCGGTAGGCAGAAGAACAGTCTCCTGAAAGATGTCTATACTCTACCACTTGGAATCCATGACTGCTTCAGTTCAGTCACTCAGTCATGTCCGACTCTTTGCAATCCTATGAATCGCAGCATGCCAGGCCTCCCTGTCCATCACCATCTCTCAGAGTTCACTCAGACTCATGTCCATCGAATCCGTGATGCCATCCAGCCATCTCATCCTCAGTCATCCCCTTCTCCTCCTGCCCCCAATCCCTCCCGGCATCAGAGTCTTTTTGAATACCAGACCACCTGATCTGCCTCTTGAGAAATCTGTATGCAGGTCAGGAAGCAACAGTTAGAACTGGACATGGAACAACAGACTGGTTCCAAATAGGAAAAGGAATACGTCAAGGCTATATATTGTCACCCTGCTTATTTAACTTATATGCAGAGTACATCATGAGAAACGCTGGACTGGAAGAAGCACAAGCTGGAATCAAGATTGCCGGGAGAAATTTCAATAACCTCAGATATGCAGATGACACCACCCTTATGGCAGAAAGTGAAGAGGAACTAAAAAGCCTCTTGATGAAAGTGAAAGAGGAGAGCGAAAAAGTTGGTTTAAAGCTCAACATTCAGAAAACAAAGATCATGGCATCTGGTCTCATCACTTCATGGGAAATGGATGGGGAAACAGTGGACACAGTGTCAGACTTTATTTTTTTGGGCTCCAAAATCACTGCAGATGGTGACTGCAGCCATGAAATTAGAAGACGCTTACTCCATGGAAGAAAAGTTATGACCAACCTAGATAGTATTTTCAAAAGCAGAGACATTATTTTGCCAACTAAGGTCCATCTAGTCAAGGCTATGGTTTTTCCTGTGGTCATGTATGGATGTGAGAGTTGGACTGTGAAGAAGGCTGAGCGCCAAAGAATTGATGCTTTTGAAGTGTGGTGTTGGAGAAGACTCTTGAGAGTCCCTTGGACTGCAAGGAGATCCAACCAGTCCATTCTGAAGGAGATCAACCCTGGGATTTCTTTGGAAGGAATGATGCTAAAGCTGAAACTCCAGTCCTTTGGCCACCTCATGACTGCTTCATTACATGGTAAAGGGGAATTAAGGTTGCTAATCAGCTAACTTTAAAATAAGGAGATTATCCTGGATTACGTGGGTGGGTCCAGTGTAATTACAAGGGACCTTATATGCGGATGAGGAAGGCAGAAGAGAGGGGAAGAGTGGTGTGACATGAAAAGAGTATCACCCCTGTTGCTGCTTTGAAACTGGAGGCCATGAACCACGGAATGTGAACAGGCTGCTGCAAGATGGAAAGGGCGAGGAAACAGACTCTCTTCTAGAGCCTCCAGAAGAAATGCAGGGCTGACAACATTTTTTTTTTTTTTTCCTTCACTTGGCTATAGTTGTTTGGGGCTTCCCAGGTGGTGCAGTAGTAAAGTACCTTCCTGCCAATGCAGGAGATGTGGGTGCTATCCTTGGGTCAGAAGATTCACTGGAGGAGGAAATGGCAACCCCCTCCAGGCTACATGTCCAGGCTACGTGTGTTCTTACTCAGCTAGAGGGTCTTTCCAGGCTACATGTCCATTGAGGGAACTCTACTCAATGCTCTTTGGTGATCCTCCAGGCTACATGTCCATGGGGTCGCAAACAGTCGGACACGAATGAGCACACACATAGTTGCTTTACAATGTTGTGTTGGTTTCTACTAGAGCTGCTGATATCTCAGTTTTAGACCAGTAAATCCCATTTCAGACTTCTGACCTCCAGAACTATAAGATAATAAAATAAATCTGTGTTATTTAAGCTACAAATTTATGGTAATTTGTTCCAATAGCAATATGAAAGCAATCAAAGCTGTGTGATAGATTTTAAATTATCTGACATGAAATGTTAGGCTAGAAGCCTGCTTAGGGACTCTCTGTTGCAGGGGGAGATGTTTAAGGGGCTACACAGAGAGGACCCATGTAAGAAATTACTTTCCTAGCCAACAGAGGGAAACCCTTCCCTCTCTACCTTCCACCTCCTCAACTCAGCCCTTGATGCTTGGGGCTGGTGCACGGGGATGAACCAGAGAGATGATATGGGGTGGGAGGTGGGAGGGGGATTCAGGATTGGGAGCTAATATACACCCATGGTGGATTCATGTCAATGTATGGCAAAACCAATATGGTATTGTAAAGTAAAATAAAGTAAAAATAAAATTTAAAAAAAAAAAAAAAAAAGAAGGACTTTTACATCTGCAACGGTTTCTTAAGTGTAGCCAGAGCTGACAATAAAGGCTAAGGGTTGAGCTGGAATAAGTAATAAACAGAAGTGGAATCAGACTGCACAGCGCAGGTGGGTTCTGCATAAGGGCTACCCATGTCAAGCAGACTCAAGCTGACCATTACCGTAGCTATGCTGGGGAAGGGCCAGCGCCATTTCCTGAGTGAGGAGGGATCTTGCTGCATAGATACCCCTCTCAAGGGCACTCCCAGACCAGGGGCTGCCTGTGTGATCAGCCTCCATCCAGACCTTCATCCAATGTCATTACTATCAAAGAACAGGTGGGATGAGGAGTGGGAGATTGGGACTGACACATATACGCCACTGATACTATGTACCAAATAGACAACGAATAAGGACATACTGTATAGCCCAGGGAACTCTACTCAATGCTCTTTCCTGAATGGCAAGGAAATCCAAAAGGGAGGGGATATATGTATATATATGGCTGATTCCTTTTGCTGTACACTAGAAACTTAATACAACCTTGTAAAGCAACTATACATCAAATAAAAATTAATTAAAAAAAATTTTTTTAAAGTATCTCTGTGCCTATCTTGAGGCAGGGATCACAAGCTGAAGAACTGAGGGCTACATGTGGGAGCAGGCCTACTATTATTATGGGTTGAGTTGCATCACCCCCCCCAAAAAAAATGCGTGTGCCCCAGCAGCTGCGAATGTGTTCTTACTTGGCTAGAAGGTCTTTGCAGATGTCATCAAGTTAACATCAGGTCATGCTGGATGAGGGTGGGCCTCAATCCAACGACTTCTATCTTTATAAGAAAAGAGAAATTTGGTCACAAACACTGACACATGCAGGGAAAACACCATGCAATAATGGAGACTGGAGTGATATATCTCCCAAACCAAGGATGCTGAGGACTGCCAGCAGCCTCAAGAAGCTAGGAAGATACCAGGAAGGTTCCTTCTCTCGGGCCTTCAGAGAGAGCATGGCCCTCCTCTGACACCTTGATTTCAGACTTCTAGCTTCCAGCACTGTGAAAGAATAAACTTCTGTTGTTTCAAGCCTTTCAAAGAATAAACTTCTGTTGAATTTCTGGCCACTTGTAGGGCAGTTGTAGGAAATTCATACATCTACCACATAGGATGGGCAGTGTCAGTTCACCTGGTGTTGTATTTTTAAAAATTTGAGTCAGTGAACTTCAAAAAGAATCAGAAAATTCCATGTCAAAACCTAAAGGTTTAGCTCCTTCTGGCCAAATCAGAAAATCTGGCTGCACTAGACCTATATTCTATCTAACATGCCCTCTGTTAGCTGATATGGGGAGCGGTGACTCCCATTAAACAAGTCGTGATAGACTGAATGATGTTACCTAACTGGTCAAAAGGAACTGCAGATGAGATTAAGTTCACGGTCTCAGATGGAAGATTATTCTGAATTTCTCTGGTGGGTCTGATTAATCATAATGGTTTTAAAACAGAAAGAGGATGGCAGGAGAGTCAGAAAAAAAAGATGTAATGAGAGAAGCAGAAGAGAAGCTATGCAATGTGGGGTCACGAGGCAAGGAATTAAGACCGCTACTAGAAGCTGGAAAACACGAGGAGACACCATTTCCCATAAAGACTCCAGAAGGAACAGGGATGACCAGCAGTCAGGATCGAGTCCAGAGATACCAAGGCTGGACAGCTAGCTTCTAGAACCCTGAGATGATGGATTCCCGTTATTTTAAGCCAACGAGTCTGTGGTCATCTGTTAAGACAGCAACAGGAACCTGACCCAAGGGTGCTCGCCTCTGCCTCCGGCTCCACCTCTCCCCTTTTCTCTCACGCCCTGCAGTATGGCCATTTGGGTTCCCATCTGGCTCTGGTGGCACTGAAATTTGTTCTCCTGCATGAGATTCCAGCCCTTGTTAGCACACAGATAGTGAAGCACAGATTAACTCACAAAAGGGAAAGCATATGCGTTTTCACAGAAACCTTCCCGACACTATGCCTTTAAAGAAAGGGCTTTAACCCTGGGCACTTTGAAAGCCAGCCAAGGAGCTTCTTCTCCTCAGCAGGTAGAGCACTGACACAAAGCCAAGATCAGGCCAACCAGCGGGAGGCCCTGACTGTGGGTGGATTATATCCTGGAGCTCACAGGGCACCTTCAGAAAGTTCAGAGCAGAAAAGTAACCTGGCCAAGAAAAGAGACAGGGAGAAGTCCCTTAGAGGGGGGCAGATAGTAATTTTTCTGTGGTTCTATTAATAGCATGTTCTAAGAACCAAGGTGAGCAATGCCAAAAAAAAAAAAATAGAGGGAAACAACAGAATTGGAAAGACTAGAGATCTCTTCAAGAAAATTAGAGATACCAAGGGAATATTTCATGCAAGGATGGGCACAACAAAGGACAGAAACGGTATGGAACTAACAGAAGCAGAAGATATTAAGAAGAGGTGGCAAGAATACACAGAAGAACTGTACAAAAAAGATCTTAATGACCCAGATAATCACGATGGCGTGACCACTCACTTAGAGTCAGATATCCTTGAGTGCAAAGTCAACTGGGCCTTAGGAAGCATCACTACAAACAAAGCTAGTGGAGGTGATGGAATTCCAGCTGAGCTATTTCAAATCCTACAAGATGATGCTGTGAAAGTGCTGCACTCAATATGCCAGCAAATTTGGCAAACTTGGCAGTGACCAAAGGACTGGGAAAGGTCAGTTTTCATTCTAATCCCAAAGAAGGACAATGCCAAAGAATGCTCAAACTGCTGCACAACTGAACTCATCTCAGACGCTAGCAAGGTAATGCTCAACATCCTCCAAGCTAGCCTTCAACAGTACATGAACTGGGAACTTCCAGATGTTCAAGCTGGATTTAGAAAAGGCAGAGGAACCAGAAATCAAACTGCCAACATCTGTTGGATGATAGGAAAACCATGAGGACTCTAGAAAAACATAGCCTTTGACTGTGTGGATTGCAACAAGCTGTGGAAAATTCTTAGGGAGATGGGAATACCAGGCCACCTTACCTGCCTCCTGAGAAATCTGTATGCAGGTCAAGAAAACAGTTAGAACTGGACATGGAAGTGGACTAACTCAAAATTGAGAAAGGAGTATGTCAAGGCTGTATATTGTCACCCTGCTAATTTAACTTATACACAGAGTACGTCATGCGAAAAGCCAGGCTGGATGAAGCACAAGCTGGAATCAAGATTACTGGGGAAAATATCAATAACCTCAGATATGCAGATGACACTACCCTTATGGCAGAAAGCAATGAAGAACTAGAGAGACTCTTGATGAAGGTGAAAGAGGAGAGTGAAAAAGCTGGCTTTAAACTCAAAATTCAAAAAACAAATATCATGGCATCCAGTCCTATAACTTCATGGTAAATAGATGGGGAAACAATGGAAACAGTGAGAGACTTTATTTTCTTGGGCTCCAAAATCACTGCAGGTGGTGACTGTAGCCATGAAATCAAAAGATACTTGTTCCTTGGAAGAAAAGCTATGATCAACCTAGACAGTATATTAAAAAGCAGAGACATTACTTTGTCAACAAAGGTCTGTCTAGTCAAGGCTATGGTTTTTCCAGTAGTCATGTATGGATGTGAGAGTTGGACAATAAAGAAGGCTGAGCGCTGAAGAATTGATGCTTTTGAACTGCGGTGTTGGAGAAGACTCTTGAGCGTCCCTTGGACTGCAAGGAGATACAACCAGTCAATTGTAAAGGAAATCAGTCCTGAATATTCATTGGGAGGACTGATGCTGAAGGTGAAACTTCAAAGTTTGGCTACCTGATGCGAAGAACTGATTCATTGGAAAAGACTCTAAGGCTGGGCAAAATTGAAGGCAGGAGAAGGGGATGACAGAGGATGAGATGGTTAGATAGTATCACTGACTCACTGGACATGAGTTTGAGCAAACTCTGGGAAATAGTGAAGGATAGGGAATCCTGGCGTGCTGCAGTCCATGGGGTCGCAAAGAGTAGGACATGATTGAGTGACTAAACAATGACAAAAAAAAAACAAAACAAAACCAAGGTAGACACTGTACATTATTTCCTTCAACTTTTGCAATAGTCCTAGGGAAAAGGTATTTTTATCTGCAATTACAGATGAGACTGAAACTCAGAAAAGTGAATTGGAGTTAGTATAATAGAACTGGTTTTGAATTCAGGTTTCTGTAACTCCAAAACTATTTCTAGAAAACCTCTGCTTCCCCTGAGTTTAACAGGGTAATGAGGAGGAATGCAGTGACTGAGGGAGGCTAGATGAAGGCCATCCAGAGCAACTCTGAAGGGCTGGGCTAGGATGGATGCTGGAGAAACGGAGAGGGAAAATACACTAAGTCTTAGCCATGAGTCAAAGAGAGTCACGTGATATAAATGGAGGAAAGAAACATGTGTTGAAAACCAAGGGAATGATGGGGCTACTGGCAGGCCTGAAGCAAGGCAAGAGGATGCATTTGAGAGTGGAGATGACCTAGGGAAGCAGAGAGAGCTTTCACTGTCCTTTGTCAGCTAGAAAAAATCCCTCAGGCTGTAAATCCTTGAATTTGTGCCCACAGGTACACAGCGATGCACTGCATTTACACAAATGTGTTTTTCCTTTGTTTTCCAAATAGTTCAAAGGAGAAGGATGCCATGGCGTCATCTTATTTCTTTACAGCCTGATCTTCTCCAGAACATTTGAAAGGTAAATGCTACAAATATTTGCACAGATATTTCCTATAGCTCTGGGGTCACATGAACTACGTTCTCCTGTGTGGGAAAGTATTTTCATGCCTTATTGGAAACATGAGAGCTATTTTTTTTTCTAATAGAAGCTCTTCTGTTGATGCATCCTTTTCTGTAGTCAGCTTGGCCATATTCATGGGAGAGTGGATGTCATCAGAAAAGTGCAAATCTACTTTTCTAGCAGTATGGGAGTTTCCTTCTTGTGGTTATAAATATTGGCAGATATCACTCAGGCTTATTTGTACAACTTTCATAAGTGAAAACAATTCATGATTTCTGTATACAATAAAATATATACCCACAAATATTTATTTTGTCCCCATGAAATGCAAAGCACTGTTCTTGGTACTGTGGGATATACAAATAAAACAGGATATGGCCCTGATCACCTCTCAGGTTCTAGTTTGGCAAAACACAGGTATACACATACAGAGACTGGGAAAGTCCCAGATGGTACTTGATATGTCAGATGATGTGCAAAGACAATGACTCTTAAGGGATGCCAGAGGAGGAAGGGTCCCCAACAGATTGGGTAGTCAAGGAAGGCTTCTTGGAAGAAGGAGACCTTCTTCTGGACCCTAAAAAAAGGATAAGCTTTGCAAGTCAGAGAGAGAGAGAAATACAGGACTTCTAGAAAGGAAAAATTTCAAACCTTGAAGCAGTGCTCCTGAAACTTATCATTTGCATATCATACTTTTATGATGTATTATTATTTGCTTAACAATTTCCTTAAATCAACACACATTTGGGATTTCCCTGGAAGTCCAGTGGTTAAGACTGTGATTCCACTGCAGGGTGCAAGTGTTCTGTCTCCGATGAGAGAACTAAGATCCCATATGCTCCATGGAGCAGACAAAAAAAGAAAAGAAGAAAAATTCAAAATCATTACACATTGAAATATCCTCGTCTTAAATTTACTATCCTTCAAATATTAATATGTTAATATATATGATCTAAATCATTTATTTGCTGTGCTAAAGAAAAAATGTATTAACACATGAATGTGGAACTTTTAAAATGCTCATATCTATATCAACTAACATCAAGCCATACTTTAGGAAACACTGCCCTGAATTATATCTGATGCTTCACCCATGTCTTTAGGTTTGACTCACAGAAGCGCCTGACCTTCCAACCCTGTGACTAGGTTCATCCAAGAACACATACAGGTCACATACTCAGGATCTCCCTCTGGGTTACAGCTGAAGCCACTTTCCACCTTGATATTACATTGCCCTAGGTAGAACCCTGATCCCTAGTCCCCAATGAAACAGTGGAAACTGCAACCAAGAAACGGGCTTGATGCCAAGCTGGTGTTTTCCTTAAACAGTCTGTTCAGCTCTGCCTTGGGCCAGCACTCTCTGGAGTGGTCACAAGTCACCACCCTAAGCCAACATCCCCTGGAACTCAGAGAAAGCATTTTCTCTGCTGAGTCCAGCATCCCCACAGCCCACACCAAAGGACTGTCACATGTGAGGTCTGTCACTTCTTCCTTCTCCCTCATCGCTTCTCAATGGCTTCCCCCAATGGCATCAGAATTTCCCCAATCATCTCTACGGCCCCAGCCCTAGAAGCTTTCCAGGGGACAGATGGAAACACACCAGGCACACGGGAAGGACCGTGACCAGACGCGCTCATGTTCGTGCTGCTCTGTGTTGGGGGGGGAAGGCAGGAGAGGCTGTGGGTACCTGCAGCAGTCATGGTCTCTGCGTGCTGACAGTTCCTCCCGTTCCGCAGGCTTCAGAAGGAGCTGGACGTCTCCACCACTCACCTACTACAACCAAATGCTGGAGGGTTCCTGTGCAGGCAGGTGGGTTGTAAGACTACCTTTTTATTGTATAACCTCGTATTTATTTTATTTTAAAATAAGGCTTTTATTTTTTTCAGTTAAGTATATTCTCTCCTTAAGTGAAGGGTGATCAAATTATCTTTGAAATACTAAGATGCCCCTCCCTTTTTTTTTTTCACTTTTCCACTTTCCATTACTGTCCTTTCTAGCTTACCTCTGAGAGTCTGCCATCCCTGAGAGTCTAGAAATGTTAGAAAATATCTTGACAAGACCCCACTCCCTGCCAGGAATCCCTCATAACTGAAAGGAAAGCACTATAAAAATATCTTAGTTTCATGCATCTTAAATCACAATTATAGAAACCAAAGTTTAAGAAAATATTAAGGGCCCATGGGGAGTTATGGGGCATGGCTCAAGAAAAAAATTAATAAACTCCTATTTTAAATCTACTAAACATTTATAACATATGTTTTTCCAGAATTGTATACTGTGGGATTTCATTCTTTTCACTAAAAATGGTAATCTTTGTGATTATGAAAATAAAAAAATTAAGTCCTTGTGTCAAGGTTATCTTTACACATATTTGCAAAATATGTCATCTAGGCAGTTTTGAACCTGATTTTAACTGGAAGAGCAAGTCCACACATCTTTAACGGCTGTCAGAAAGGAAAGTCTCAAGAAGTATTACATGGGGTCCTGACCCGCAGTGACATCGGCTATTTGCAGTGGGGTAAGGACACTTCAGAGGACGGCAGGCTTTCACAGGTAAGTGTGTTCCAATTCTCAACCACACCACCAGTGTCACTCTTTGGGCATTTTGTTAAGTCTCTAGATTGCAGGTGTCCGTACTCAGTTGTGTCCAATTCTTAGAAACCCCATGGGCTGTGACCCATCAAGCTCCTCTGTCCATGGGATTCTCCAGGCAAGAATACTGGAGTGGGTTGCCATTTTCTCCTCCAGGGGATCTTCCCGACCCAAGGATCAAACCCACGTCTCCTGCACTAGCAGGTGGATTCTTTACCACTAGCTCCATCTGGGAAGTCCTAATTCAAATCTGAGTTTATTTTTTCCTTTACTACTTTACTGCATGCCTCTCACATACACATACAGACACACACAGAGATTTTTCTGGGTCTAAATGGAAATACATGAGTCTTGCTTTATATTTTGCTTTATCAATTTTTATGTACATAGAGTACAGGTGATACAAATCATTTTTTAAAACAATACTTGAAGTATACAAATAAAGTCCCCTAGCATCCCCACTCATCAGAAATCAATACTGTCAGCTGACGAGTATCTTCCCAACCCTTTATTTAGGCAAATACAAATGCATATATTGTATCTATTACTCCTTGCTTTAAAAATCACTGAAAAAAAAAAGGGAACCTCACTTATGAATGCCTCTCAAAACACTTTCCAGCTCTGAGGATTTATAACCTCGGACAACCAGAATGTAGACTGTGCTGTTGAAAAGCGCAACCAGAGAAATGAGTAAGATGTGATTCTGCAAAAACAACCAGTAAAGAGAGTGAGGAAGCAAGTACACCCATCCAAACCACAAATCAAAGATGCTTCTGTGATATTTTCACAAAAAGTTCATCCTAAAAGCTAGGGAAGGCAAAGAGGTTCTGTGAGAAGCAACGCTTCTCTGGAGCAACCCTGAAACTAGCTGGGATGGAATTCAACACGATGGTGACAAATGCTCCCAGGTTCACGGTCTATCAGCGCCAAACAGCCCCACTGCTCAGAGCCTGTCCTGTCCTTCACCCTACTGGTTCAGGCTCAAAGTCTCTTTCACATGTACGGGACTTTACACTTAAAAGGTCTTTTTATATCTATCGCTTCATCTGGCTTTCCTACTGTTGGGTCCAGCTACAACGTGTTATTCATGAAATCAGCACATCACAACACACACAAATCATGTCTGATGGTGTTGCAAACGTGGCATCTGACTACCACAGAATGACTGTATCTTTTGTACAAGTATGTCTTCAAAGTTTACTAAGTATTCCTTGAGTTTGAAATCTAGTCCATCATAGAAAAATGACAACAGAAACTAACATAACAATGTAAATCAACCACACTTCAGTGTGAAAAAAGAAAAAATGAGAAGTGACAGATAAACTAAAAGTAAAACAAATGAACCCAATCCATCACCCAGGCTCAGTTCTCTCAGAAATGCTTCCTTCTCTTTCTCATATAAATGTGTCCTATTCTACTTCTTCTGAACCCTGTCTTTCTCATGTAATACAAATGTCCTTATATGTCAATGAATATGTGCCCTTCATCATATTTAATGGATGCAAACATTTCTACTATATGAAACTGAAAAACTGCACTTTGAATATGTCCTAAACAGAGAATGGATCTGTTATTACTATAAAATTCCTAATTGCTTGTCTCTGATAATTTGGGAATTCATCTTAGAATTTGATGTATATAATAACAAGGAAAACTAAGCCAAAAATAGGGGCTTATAGATTTCATTATACATAGTTTTCTTTCAACCGCACAAGGTCACTTAATGTCCTTGGTTAAGCTCTCTGTATCTATTAGAACCCAGGAATAGGACAAGACTCAGTCTGGTAGGCCACACTGGGGGCAAGTTTCAAGGAGTGAGGTACAAAAACCACAACAACTTTAGTGCTTTTTCTATTATTATAAAGTTCTTTCACAATATTATTTCACCATATCCTCACTACAAACTACAAAGATTTAAAACAGTGTTTCTCATAGTTCTGTCATCTGAGTAGTAGCTTGTGAATACAAGCTTTGTGATATCTTCACACCACCTCTGTTGTTATTTGCTTAATATTTTCCTTTAAATGAACTCACTTTTAAAATTTGAATCTAACATTTGCTATAGTGGGCTTCCCTGGTAGCTCCGCTGGTAAAGAATCTTCCTGGAATGAGGGAGACCTGGGTTCAATTCCTGGGTTGGAAAGATCCCCTGGAGAAGGGAAAGGCTACCCACTCCAGTATTCTGGCCTGGAATCCATGGGGCTGCAAAGAGTGGGACATGACTGAGTGACTTTCACAGACATATATACATTTTAGCAGTAACATAAGCAATGGACTTGATAGACTATTTCTTTCTAACACATATTAAATAAATAGGTAACCAGTTTTAGGTCAGTTAAAGCAGTTGTTGGAGAAGACTCTTGAGAGTCCCTTAGACTGCAAGGAGATCCAACCAGTCCATCCTAAAGTAAATCAGTCCTGAATATTCACTGGAAGGACTGATGGTGAAGCTGAAGCTCCAATACTTTGGCCACCTGATGTGAAGAGCTGACTCATTTGAAAAGACCCTGATGCTGGGAAAGATTGAAGGTGGGAGGAGACGCCTGATTGAAGGGGATGACAGGAGATGAGATGGTTGGTTGGCATCACTGACTCAATGGGCATGACTTTGAGTAAACCCCAGGAGTTGGTGATGGACAGGGAGGCCTGGTATGCTGCAGTCCATGGGGTCGCAAAGAGTTGGACACGACTGAGCAACTGAACTGAGCTGAAAGCAGTTTTAGGTTTACAGCAAAATTATGTGGAAAGCACAAAGGTTTTCACATATTCCCTGTCCTTACACACGCATGGCTTCCACATTATCCTCCACCCGAGTGGTACATTTGTTACAGCTGATGAACCTACACTGACATGAACTAAGTCATAGTTTATGTCATGGTTCACTCTTGGTGTTTACACTCTGTGGGTTTGGACAAATGTATAATGACATATATTCTCCATTATAGCATCATACAGAGTAGCTTCACTGCCCTAAAAATCCTCTGTGCTCTGCCAAGTCAACCCTCCATCTCCCTCAATGATGGATCTTTTTACCGTCTCCATAGTTCTGCCTTTTCCAGAGTGTTATTAATATATAGTCAGAATCATAGTATGTAGCCTTTTTGGATTGGCTTCTTTCACTTAATATTAATAATATGCCTTTATATTTTCTCCATATATTTTCATAGCTTGATACCTCATTTCTTTACAGCACTGGATAATATTCCATTGGAATACTGTGAATAATATCTCTGTGAACAAATATTATTCCACTGATATATCATGGCTTATTTAGCCATTAACTTATAAAAGATACCTTGATTGCTTCCACATTTTGGCAATCGTGAATAATGTTGCTATAAACATCCATCTGCAGGTTTCTGTGTGGACATAAGTTTTCAGCTCCTCTGGGTAAATATCAAGGGGGGGGGCAATTGCTGGATCACGTGGTAAGAGTATGTTTAGTTTTATAAGAAGCTGCCAAACTGCCTTCCAAGGCGGCTGCACCATTTTACATTCCCACCAGCAATGGATGAGGGTTCCTGTTGCTCTGCATCCTTGCCCGCATTTAGTGTTGTCAGTGTTCTGGATTTCAGCCACTCTAACAGGTATCACATTGTTTATTTGCATTGCCCTGATAATAAGCATATGCTTATTTGCCATCTGTCTATTGTCTTTGGTGAGATGTCTGTTACTCTTAGGGAGCATCTAAAATTACCAGTGCTCAGGTCATCCTCCTGAACAGTGTCAGCTATATGTGGGTAGGACCTGTGTGAACACACAGCCCCACACTGAAGGCTCTGTCACTGCCTTAAAATTCTTAACATTTTTTGAACAGAGGCCTCCAGTTTTTCATTTTGTACTGGACTCCACAAATTGTATAGCTGGTCCTATCCAATGACTGGTTTATCTGGCCTGGAGACCATCTGGTAATCAAGGTTTTTTAACCCCTCAGGTGCATCCAGAGTTAGAAATCTCTGTTTTAGAGAAAGGCGGCTTAACCTCAGCACTACTAATACTCTGGAATGGATAATTCTTTGTGGTGGGGGCTGGCCTGTGCATTATGGGATATTCAACAGCATCCTGGCTTTTACCCACTAAATCCCAGTAGTACTGCCCCATCCCATGTGACAACCAAAAATGTCTCCAGATATTGCCAAATGTCCCCCATTGGACAAAACTGTCCCAACTGAACCACTGCTCTAAAAAAGGTGTGTGGTGGGGGAGAATCTCGTTAGACTTAACTGATTAAATCCATGGTATACAGAATTAGAAAACTATCGTTTCAAGTGAAATTACAACAAAGAGTATCTTCTTTCAATACTGATATTTCCTTCAAGTGTGAGAAATGTTGACAGCTTTCCATTCCTTTTTACCAAGGTGTTAGGGGCAAGTTTCAAACCTTAAAATTAAACAGGCATTTGCTAAACAGTGGCTAAGATGCTCTGAGAAAAGGGACTATATCAAAGGCTATGCACCCCAGCCCCAAAGAAAGTGAGATGGAGAGAAAAAGAGAGCTTCAGAGAAGCAAGAATTCATAGCAATCCAGTGCCACCATTTTCCCTGGATCGCATATCTTTCAATACAAGTCAGCTCTGACCAACAGTGCTGCTAAGTCATGCTCTAAAGAAAATTACCTGCAGAGCCTAAAATATCCTCCAGTAATAAAATGGATGTTTGTTGGGACCTTAAATTCTGTCAAGAGGCCAAGGTCTAAGGTTTTAAAAAAAAGCAAAAGCTTTCTTGCTGGGAAGAGGGCAAAATGTAGCCAACCTCAGGACCACCATCCAAATGCCTGCTCACAAACTGGAAGTAGGGCAAAGGATGGTGAGATGCCAGGTTAGCTTTAAAATCTACATAAAAATCACACCTACAAAGCTTCTATCTTTTCAAAAAGTGACTAATGTGGCTTTTCATCTTTCCTTCTTAGAGTCAGTGTTCTCTCCCCAGGGAGATGCCTATGAATCCTGCCCTCAGTGAAAATTGCCTGAAATTGTACACTAATGGCTTGAAACCCAGAGGATGTTTATTATGTTGTCTCTGACATGCACTTGAAGTTTGGTTTCAGAACAAATGTATTAAAGAGCAAATATAGGCTGGCAGGTAGTTTTACTTGAACTGCTGAGATATATGACTCTGTTAGGCATCTACATATGTACATATAAAGTTTATTTAACCTGAAGGTGCTTTTTTATTCTTTCTAAGGCAGCTCATTATATTCTGGGAAAAAACCAATCTATAACTCACCAAATATTATCAAAATAATTTTTGTATATAATGATTTTATATCTATAAGAATTTTACATTTTCCCATCACTCCCGAAGCTGGCAATTAAAGTATTTTTTAAAGCTCAATCACTCCTGAAGACGGTATTTTTTAAAGCTCATTTAGTCATTATAGTCTAACAGCCACTTGTGCAGAGCACATACTGTGTGCTGGGCTCTCTCCAAGTCATTGGTAATGATGTCTTCTTTCATTTAACCCTCATTTCCACTCAGAGTTACAATCGGTGTTAGTTCAAGTACAGGGGCTGTTGTGTGATCACTCATTTTATTTCTTTTTATTGGGAGTATAGCTGCTTTACAGTGTTGTACAATGAAGTGAGACTGCCATATGTGTACATATATCCCCTCCCCACATCCAACCCCTCCAGGTCATCACAGAGCACCAAGCTCAGCTCCCTGAGCTGTACCGCAGCTTCCCACTAGCTGTTTGTTTCAGAGATGAGAAATCCCAGACTGAGAAAGGTGTAAGAAGGCCACCAGCTAAGGAGGTGTCAGGGCCAGGATTCTGAGCCCAGATCTATATATGTTCCAAGGCACTTTCAGCCCACTGCCTGTCAGGATCATCTCTACTTGTTTCTGATAAAGTGGTAAACACAAAACGTTTGTTCTGGGTAGGGTATCTTTCAGAGGTGCTTCTGTAATCAATCACATCAATGTACTGACATAGACATGTATATTTGTATGTAAAATCTATTACAGATCCTGCCCTCAATCTCCTGAGCAGCAGGGTCTTTTCCAATGAGTCAGCTCTCTGCATCAGGTGGCCAAAGTAAAGACTGGGGACAGGAGGAGAAGGGGGTGACAGAGGATGAGACGGTTGGATGGTATCATTGACTCAATGGACATGAGTTTGAGAAAACTCTGGGAGATAGTGAAGGACCGGGAAGTCTGGCATGCTGCAGTCCATGGGGTCGCAAAGAGTCAGACAGGACTAAGTGACTGAACAACAAATTACAGATCCTCTGATGCTGGACTACAAATGGTTAGATAGTGGCAAAATCATGGCTCGGTCTTAGAATGCATGATGGTTGTACTCAATATCTAAAACTTTATCCACTGACTACGAGGTTAAAGCGTGGTCGTTTGAGTTGATTGTGAACTGCAGGTACTGGTGGCACACACCCTGTCAAGTATCTGTCACCCTTCACCTGTGGTTTGGTGGACTGTGTCTGTCACTATGCGCTAAGAGGACAAGCTCAGTGGCGCTCAGAGATGAGCTAACCAGAAGACTCATCTGATGGTAGTGCATACAGATATCTAACATTTCATAACCTTCTATCATAAAACTTCTTGCAGCACAGCTGTTTGCTCAAAAAAGAACCAGATGTGGTTCGAGGGCAGTGCTTTAAGCATCATTGGATTGAGGACCTCACAATCACTCCCTTCCCTTTCTGCACTGAGGCATGGTGACTCTGCACAGGATATGCCAAATGCATATAGGTGTTGGCGCTAAGTGGTACGAACCTGCCTGCTAATGCAGGAGACATAAGAGATGCAGGTTCAGTCCCTGGGTCGGGAAGATCCTCTGAAGAAGGGCATGGCAACCCACTCCAGTATTCTTGTCTGGAGAATCCCATGGACAGAGGAGCATGGTGGGCTAAAGTCCACATGGTCAGAAAGAGTCGGATATGACTGAAGTGACTTAGCTTGCACATAAGCATTTTTTGGGTATTTAGGGACTCCTGCCTCAGGTGGGCCAGAGAAGGCAATGGCACCCCACTCCAGTACTCTTGCCTGTAAAATCCCATGGATGGAGGAGCCTGGTAGGCTGCAGTCCATGGGCTCTCTAAGAGTTGGACACAACTGAGTGACTTCACTTTCACTTTTCACTTTCATGCACTGGAGAAGGAAATGGCAACCCACTCCAGTGTTCTTGCCTGGAGAATCCCAGGGACGGGGGAGCCTGGTGGGCTGCCGTCTATGGGGTCGCACAGAGTCGGACACGACTGAAGCGACTTAGCAGCAGCAGCAGTAGCAGCAGCAGCCTCAGGTAGGCATTCTAAATCGGAAGATTATATGTAAGCACTAGTAAGAGAAACCTAATATAAGAAGTTTTCTGAGTTCAAAAGAAAATCAGTGTGCTGCTTGGCAGAGCCTGCTGTTGCCGTGAAACCCCCTCATCCGCCACTGCATCTGTCTTCCCTAAGTGAATCTCTAACTCAGTGATAAAATTGCAGAGATTGCAAAAACGCACGTCTTTCGGTCCCAATGTCACAGCCCAGTAGGTGAGATTTAAAAAAAAAAAAAAAGGAGCTCTCATTAGATGACATGCAAGCCCCCCAGAACCCACCAGACTGACAGTTCATGCAGCACACAGCCAGCTCCCCGCAAGAAGAGGCACTATTTTGAAGCCTCCCATCACTTTTCTATTTGAAGATACAGGTTTGAGTGTGCAGTTCCAATACCTAAGTGAGAACATAAAGTAGTTTGAGTCTAACACCATCTGGAAAACCTTAGGAGGTTCACATTATCTTTGCACTTGCCACCGAGAAGAAAAATCAACTCTGATTTTTAGAAGGAACGGAAGCCATTTAGGTCTTGCTGGAGTTATTCCCCTGACAGCCCTGGCAGAACACATCACCATCTGAGTCCTACCTTCTTCCCTCTTTACATTTTTCCCTTTAAAGAGACTGACAGGAAGAAATCCAACACTGAAAGTACCAGATGAAGCTCCACCCACTGTTCTCTACCCCTGAGTCGCTGGGGTAGCACCTGGAAAACACGACAACAGCCCTGCAAACTGGCTAAGAGAAGTTACATCAACTCGCGTTCCGGGTGGCAGAGACGAGAGCCAGACTGTGAAGAGCCACGCGTGTGAATCGTCACCAGGAATCAGCAAAGAAAGTACAACATTTCCACACCTTTCTCCCAATCAAATCACTGGCTGGGGGCCCTGGGACTTCAACATCAAGCTCCTTATGCAGAGGCACATTCCCAGAGCCATCGTTCTGGAGCCAGCCTGCGCCTGTACTCGGTCACTGTCCTGTCCGACTCCTTGCCACCCCATGGACTGTAGCTCACCAGGTTCCTCTGTGTATGGGATTTTCCAGCCAAGAATACTGGAGTGGTCTGCCATTTCCTCCTCTGGGGAATCTTCCCTGACTCAAGGATCAAATCAGGTCTCCTGCATTGGCAGGCGGATTCTTTACCACCTAAGCCACCACATAGACAGATGGATCCTCACTCTCTGGTGCTTAGAATTTGTCCCTTCTTCCTATCTTTGTAACTTTACCTTCAATGACACCTGCTATGAAAGGTTTGATTGCCGCATGGAAGGCTGAACTGACTGGGCTTATTACACAATGAGTGAATTTAAGGAGAAAGGTATTTTATTTATAGCACCACTCTATCACAATTTAATTTCCTTTTTACCATGGCAACATGAGGCAACATGCACAAATTCTGCATTGATGACATCTCACTGGTAAAACATACTTAGAATTCTCTTTCGTGGGGAGGTTAGCTGATAAACTGTGTCTATCCCAAAGCAATACAAATTCTTAACTGAAGATGCCAAACAGATTCCATGGTGTACTGAGGAAAGGGCTTTGATATTTGACTGGCTTCAGTTGGGAGGTGCTCAGTTTTGGTTCTGTAGGACTCCCCCTTTAAACCAAGCATGTTCTAAGCTGTAACCTGAGGCTCACTTCTTGGAGTTAAAACCCAAAGTGCTGTGACAGACATATTTCTCTTGACCAGAATCTCTCAGGGCAAGTGGGACTCTGCCTGCTCAGTGTAGGGTCTCTGAATGGTCACTTTGAGTGTTGGAGATTGTTATATGTATGACTCATTCATTTTCCTCCTACTTTAATAAGATCATGAGTAGCTTTGAGTTCAGGAGAGAAAACAGTGCAGTGGCCACACCTTACAGAGTATGAATCTGAGCTCCAGCTGAATTTTGCCAACGTCACAAAGATTTTGTGAAACAATATCATGTATGTTTACAGTCAATTACATCCACCCACACAACATTTACAGGAACTTTCACTGATTTAAAATCAGCCAGAATATGCATCTGGAGTTAAAATGGAGTGGCATTTTATTACAAACAGCCCTCAGTTTCCTAATTAGCTTATCCATATTTTCAAACTTAATAATTCTAAGTCCTGTGGATCATATTTTGATTATACATAACCTTAGTATTATCACAAGAAGGCCTGAGAAAGAGCTTATTTTATAACTAATGAATGGTGATGACGTTCTTTGGAACTTGGGGGATGGATTCTGGGATGTAAATACATGGGGTTGCTTCAATGGCACATCCTCTGTGTTTTATTTCCAGTGTAGCCAGTGGGCGACTTGCCCCAAGTTTGGTTTATTATACTCATGTTATACTCAGTCCAGGGAGGGCTGGTGTTGATGTGAGCAGATGAGCATGCCCACTATGAGCATGTCCAGACTGGGGTGCTGGGCTTGGACCCCTTTTTTCAACTATAAATTAAAACTGAGGTCATTTCTTTTAAACACAGTATAATTTTTCTCCAGTAGCTAAAGAGTAAAGGTGAAAGACAAAAGCACCTCTGATTCACCCACTCACCCACAACTGAAGAATTTCAACTCTAGAAGAAGGAAGGGATTTGAATAGAACGATTGAGAAATCAAAATGTCAAGTTACTAGCCTTTATTACTTGGGTTGACAAAACTCGCAGTCATTTTTTCAAAGCTGGATTTTCCACGCAACAGACTTTGTTCCTGAACACACAGTACAACTCTGAGGACCAAGAAGAAAAGAAACAGAATTGAATCCTTTTGTTATGGGAAGATATGCCACAGCTGAGGGTCCAGAGCTCTCCCTGGCATTGTGGGAAATGATGGGGGTTTCCATGTAGCTCACATTAATCTCTTTACATGTTTTTTTTTAAGTGTTTTCTAAAAAACATTAATGAGTTTCAATGGCATTAAAAAAAAATATGTGCTTCCCTGCCTCTTTAAACAAAATGGGAGATATCACCAAGCAAAACACTATAATCCTGATTCCCTCATGTGTTTGGACTGCAAAGAGATCAAACCAGTCCATCCCAAAGGAAATCAACCCTGAATATTCATTGGAAGAACTGATCCTGAAGCTCCAATACTTTGGCCATGCAAAGAGCTGACTCATTGGAAAAGACCCTGATGCTGGGAAAGATTGAGGGCAAGAGGAGAAGCCGGAGACAGGGCATGATATGTTTAGGTAGTATCACTGATTCAATGGACATGAGTTTGAGCAAACTGGGAGAGAGTGAAGGACAGGGAAGTCTGGCATGCTGCAGTCCACGGGGTCACAAAGAATTGGACATGACTTAGTGACCTAAAAGCAACAACGAATCTCAGGGGTTCCTGGAGTATGCAGGATCCTTTACTAGTGAGCCCCCCAGAGTGGTGCTTTGGTGAATCTAATTCACTGGCCTGAGAATCCAAGGCTGAATTGACAGTTGCCTGGAAAACCAGAAAACAAGCTGATTAAAACACTGAACTTAGGCATCCCTGGTGACTCAGTGGAAAGAATCCACCTGCCTATGCAGGAGATACAGGTTTGATCCTTGATCTAGAAAGATCCCACATGCCACAGAACAACTAAGTCCATGCACCACAACTATTGAGCCTGTGCTCTGGAGTCCAGGGGCTGCAACTACTGAAGCTTATGTCCCTGATAGCCTGAGCTCCATGAGAAGCCACCGCAGAGAGAAGCACACACACTGCAACTAGAGCGGAGCCCCCACTGGCCGCAACTAGAGAAAAGCCCACAAAAATCCAGCACAACCCAAAACAAATAATTTTTACAAATAGTGAACTTAATATTATACGTAATATTGAACTAGCACACTCAGCTCTAAGTACATCTTCACAATTGATCTACATGTTAACACGCAGATATGTGTATATCTGTGAGAGTGTTTGTGCGCGTTCCACTCATTTCCCAGAAGCTTTTTTCTGTATTCAAAATATCCTCTCTTTCCATATTCTAGGCTCTTTTCCCTATGATCTAAATGGTTAGTGCTGCCAGAATGACCACCTGCTGAATGAAATACTGTCCTATCTTGGGAACAGAAATAAGTACACTAGTCAACAAAAAGACCAGTTCAAGTTCTCATATTCCATTCCTACACTTCTATTTCCATCTATTTATTCTCCATCTCACTAAAAAACCAGACTGAGATGGTTCCACCAGCTCCATAAACCCACCCTCAAAATGTTTTAAAATAAAATCCGTGAAGAGAAAAACTGGAGCATCACCACCACACCATTCATAAATGCAAATTCATTCACGAGAAAGCCTTTGTTTGAAATCTTCCTGCATGCACAGTACCCTGCCCGGCTACAAGCGCAATGCCAAGTCTCTGAGCTGCTTTAAAAAAAATTTTTTTTAAAGCCTTTATTGAATTTGTCACAATACTACTTCTGGTTTTTGTGTTTTTGTTTTTTGGCTATGAGGCGTGTGGGATCTTAGCTTCCCCTTACCAAGGATCAAACCCACACCCCCTGCACTGGAAGGCAAAGTCTTAACCACTGGACCACCAGAGAAGTCCCCAAGCTGCTTTTCGATCCTGGTGACATGTGTTCTCTCGTAGGCAGCCAAATCTAATGTTCACCTGCGTTCCTCTCTCCTCTTGCAGGTGGGCAGCATGCTGAAGACTCCCAGGTTACCTGTCTGGCTGTGCAACATCAACGGAAATTACAGTGTCCTGTTTAGCACAAACAGGCAGCTCTTATCAGACTGGAAAGTGGAGCGCCTCTTTGATCTGTACTTCTACAGTGGCCAGCCTGCACAGAAAAAGCCTGCGCACCTGACCATCGGTGAGCACTCCAGACCCTAGTGCTCTCAGCTTAATGTGCTCAGAGAGCAGAGGCTGTGCTGCTGGCTTACACCTGTGTGGATGCTTGGGCTAGCCCCGCAGGAAGATGTGGAGGCTTGATCTCTAAAATGAAACCTAGGCTTCAATGTCATGGGTCTAACCTAAGCATTGTAACCTTGGGGTTCCAACTGATGAATTCTAATTCCAAGATAGAGTATCAGATGACTGATCATCCCAGAACACAGTAACTAAACTGAGAGTGCATTTGTATTCAGATCAGTTCAAAAAGCATTTTTGAGGCCTACTAAGCACCAGGCATGTGCCAGACATTAGGAAAGCAAGAAGGCACAGTCTTGGCAGAGGTTCCAATGTGATCATACAAGCCATTTCATTCCAATTCCCACCATGTTTTTAAAAAACAACAATAACAACAAAAAACCACGAGAAACAAGATTAACCTTAAGATGTCTTTAAACACTAGCCTTTTGGACAAGGGAATAAACATGATGAAACCAGGAGCCTGTATTTGCTACCAAGGCACCATGCATGGAGCCTTGCTGATTTGGTGTCTGACTCTTTCCATTTAGTATCACAGGTCTGCCTTCAGCCAACTTTTCATTATTATGACTGCATTTAGAAGAGTATTTTAGTGACTGTTTTGTCTGCGTAGCTCCTCTTTTTCTTTATGAGAAATTTATATATGTGTGTATGTGTATACACATACATGTGCTTAGTCGCTCAGTCATGTCCAATTCTTTGCAACCTCATAGACTGTAGTCTGCCAGGCTCCTCTGTCCATGGGATTCTCCAGGCAAGAATGCTGGAGTGAGTTGCCATGCCCTCCTTCAGGGGATCTTCCCAACCCAAGGATGGAACCCAGGTCTCCCTCATTGCAGGTGGATTCTTTACCGTCTGAGCCACCAGACAAACCCAATACATACATACATACACACACACACACATATATATATATATGCACGTGCATGCATGTGTGTGTATATATATATATGTATATATGACCCAAGAAAAATGTATATTATATATATACACACCCATTTCATTTAGTAGGACATTGCCAATACATTCCTTAAGATACATTATTGTTTCTACTTTTCTATTATTGCTTCTACTTTACTCTCTTCTTTGAGGAAAGCACTGGGATTTTTTTGTTTTGTTTTTGTTTTTTATTAGCTCACACGCATAGCAAGCATTGTGTTCCAGGCACTATTTTGAAAGCCTTACATACAGTATTCCATTAAATCCTCCTAACAGTCATCTAAAGTAGACACTATGATACTTATTTTACACAGAGGAAACTGGCCAAAAAATGATTTCTAATGGATGAGGTTGAGAGATACTAAGTATCTTCCCAAAGGTCATTTGCAACAAACTTGGGCCTTGAACTCAGTTCTAGACCTCCTCACAAGAATACTTGTACTTCACCCCAAAATGCAAATGTACTCTTAGCATTGAGAAGCTCTCTCTTTTCTTACTTTTCCCTGACAACATTCAGTGATTTATTGATACACCTAACTCTATGTGTTCCATCACGGTGCAGGACCACACCATTACATGACATCAATACTGAGTTTTCAAAATCTACAACAACCCAGACTATCATGGACATATCTTGTATGGGGCATATCCACATACCATCTACTGGAATCCCCATCAGCTCACTCACTTCTAGGAATACAGCTTGCTGAGCCCAACTCCTGCCCACTCATCCATTTTCCTTCCTTCCTGGCTGCTTCTGAAATGATATACATAGGCTGGGGTCTAAATGCTGGCTATTCCTTCTCAGACACTCACTCCCATCACTGGGAAAGCGTCCAACACGAAGATGAACACAGACCAGGAAGACGGTTTTCCCCACTGGAGATGGTGATCAGAACCAAGTGGAAAGATGCCACCATCAACTGGAATGGATCTGTTCCCTTTTTCTAAAGAGGAAGCCAAGATGTACAATGAAGTCTGAAGCATCAGCACTGTGGGGACACAAGAGCCTAACTTGGGGAAGACCATTTTATGTTCCTTATTCAGAAGCCCCACCCAAAACACCCCCATAAGCAGTATGTTTTCTCTCTTGTCTCTATGAACTCTCTGCAGTTGCTATTGGTATTGTTGGAGACACACAGAACCCTTACTTCAGGGTCTGGAAGGTGTATCCTTTATGCTCATATAGACTGGTTCCTCATTTTTATTCAAAAGAAAAACTGAAGTCTCTTTCCTCCTTGTTATTTCCAAATTCCTCTCTCCTCAGTGTGATTCTCCCTGGGGATTATGGAAGGAGGGGGCTAGCTTTCATTTGGGGATGAAGTCATCAGTAATAAATAATTGGATTTTTAGTTATGGCCAGAACTCAAGCCTTCTCAAAGATTTCCTGGTATGAAGAGCATTCCTTTCCAAGGTTACATTTCAAAGTGCCCACATTAGCAAGTTCTTGTCATTAGAATAGTAAATGGGCTTGAATCGGGGGCTATTCCTGGTAGGCTGGCTATTGTAGTTGGCTGTGGGTGCAAATCATCCTGTGAGCACACAGGAGACATTCTTTCCATCAGTGCTATGTTTGCTTAATTTCTTTATAAGTTGAATGTAAATAATGGGTGTGTGTTCACTCAGGTCCAACTCTTTGTGACCCCATGGACTGTAGGTGGCCAGGCTCCTCTATCCATGGGATTTTCCAGGCAAGAATACTGGACTGGGTTGCCATTTCCTTCTCCAGAGAATATTCCTGACCCAAGGATCAAACCCACGTCTCCTGCATTGGCAGATGGATTCTTTACCCTGAGTCATCTGGGAAGCCCATGGATATAAATATACAAGTGGACAAATGTACACTGAGAAGCCTGATTCCTAACCGAAATAAAATTATATACAAAAGTAAAATCTCTTCTTCTGTCAGTGTTCAAAGGGGAAAACAATTCTTTTTAGAACTTGATCTTTCCCTGTTCTGTTGAATGCCTACACTTTTTCTGAAGAAATACACAGAGCAAGATACATATTCTTTCTAAAAGAAGCCCATGGGAACCGTTTAGACCTTTCTCCTACCCACCCCACTGGTCTACTGACTCACAGATGTAGGGTTTCTTATTCACAAGCCAAGCTTTAGTTTGCAAAGAACAACTTTTCTGCACCCATTGTCCAAATTAATTTGCTTAATGCATTTTCTTTTGGCCCCAAGAACAATGTTTTAACTTAAGAAGCATGTAGAAAATGAAACTTCAAGGTGAATCATAAATTATGTCAAAAGAGAAAGCCAATTTGGCTTCCATTGCTGATTTCAGTATCCTTATCACTGATGCTTCTATTTGGGATTTTAAATACATCAGACAAATGAGTGGATCCTAATAGATTCTCAGCATATTTCTTAGTCTTAGCAATATTGTGCTTTTCCTGAGGTGCAGGCCTGTTTCGGTTTTATGAACACTGACTTATTTCTGATTAAATCTCCCTTTTGGTGTGGACTACTGGAAAACTTACAGCCTAATGAGAACCATAGTGAGTATATCAGTCAGAAAGCTCCCAGCCATAAGCTCACTAAAAGTGTCTCACACAGTGAGGACATTCCTCTCTAACAAGAATGAGCCAGTTAGGGATCCATGTGACTCTCCCAGGTCACCCGTGGTTCTCCTCCAGGCCTGAGCACAGAAGTCTCAGTACCAGGACGTAATCAGAGCTCTATAGAAGGAAAAGGGGCAGGATGACTGTGGTGTAGACTGTGGTGTGGCAGTGTTGCCTGACAGTGTATTAGTCCTTACAAAAGGTGCTTTTTCAATTGGCCTTATATCTGAATCTACTTTCTATTTCTACTCTATTTTTCTTTGGATTTCTTAATTGATTTACGTGTGCATGCTCAGTTTTACCCAGCTCTTTAGGACTCCATGGGCTGTAGCCTGCCAGGCTCCTCTGTCCATGGGATTTTCAGGCAAAAATAGTCGAGTGGGTTGCCATTTCCTCCTCCAGGGTATTCTTCTGACCTAGGGATCAAACTCGTGTCTCCTGTGTCTCCTGTATTGGCAGGCAGATTCTTTACCCCTGAATCATTGGGAAATTGATTTATAATTTATGAATTTTGCCATATTTTCTATACTGTTATAATATCTTATTATTCCTGGAACAAACTTATTGAATGAATGAATGAAGTCGCTCAGTCGTGTCTGACTCTTTGCGACCCCATAGACTGTAGCCTACCAGGCTCCTCTGTCCATGGGATTTTCCAGGCAATAGTGCTGGAGTGGACTGCCATTTCCAACAAACTTATTAATAAGCAAAATAATAAATATTAAGAACATGTTTTATATATAGTTGTATAATCATTTTGACACAGAAAGGTATTAATCACTTTGTATGTCAATGTTCTGTGAAATGAGTATTTATTTCATCTTATAAACAATATTTTTACTTTTTTGGTAAGGTGGAAACATTTTTTTTTTTTTTTTAAGTAGCTAGAAATTTCCTAGGACCATCAGTTCACCTTTGAACTCTCTGTGTTTTGAGATAAATGACTTTAATTGTCTTGTCAGCTTCTAAAACATGAAGCAGGAAAACGCTATTCGCTTGAAGACAGAGATGATAATTTTTCTGAATAGTTACTAAACTGAGTATCTCCTTAGTGAGACCATGTCCCTGAGGAGATGGCAAATCCTTTTGGTTTGTCCCTCAACATTATTGTTTCTTCTTGGCAAAGAGGTATGTATCATTTTATCACGTGTAAGTTCACCAATGTCGCAAGACCAGGTGGGACCAAGCCAGGTCGCAGGCAGGCCTGAAATTTCCTGGTCATCTCCAGGTTATGCGCAACCTTTAGTTACACCTGTGCCTAATTTTATCTATGAGTGAGTAACACAAACTATCTGCTTCATTGATTACAGCTTTGACATGGCAAAGAGACTGTGTAACTCAATGAAGCTAGGAGCCATGCTTTGCAGGGCCACCCAAGACGGACGGGTCATGGTGAAGAGTTCTGACAAACTGTGGTCCACTGGAGCGGGGAATGGCAACCCATCCAGTACTCTCACCTGGAGAACCTCACAGACAGTATGAAAAGGCAGAAAGATATGACACTGGAAGACGAGTTCCCACAGGTCGGAAGTTGTCCAGTATGCTACTGGGAAAGAGTGGAGGCCAATGACTAACAGCTTCAGAAAGAATGAAGTGACTGGGCCAAAGCAGGAATGATGCTCAGCTGTGGATGTGTCTGGTGGTGAAAGTAAAGTCTGATGCTGTAAAGAACAATATTGCATAGGAACTTGGAATGTTAGGTCCATGAATCAAGGTAAATTGGACATAGTCGAGCAGGAGATGGCAAGGTTGAAAATCAACGTGGGAAAGATTGAAGGCAAAAGGAGGAAGGGTTTCAGTTCAGTTCAGTTCAGTCGCTCAGTCGTGTCCGACTCTTTGTGACCCCATGAATCACAGCACGCCAGGCCTCCCTGTCCGTCACCAACTCCCAGAGTTCACTCAGACTCACGTCCATCGAGTCAGTGATGCCATCCAGCCATCTCATCCTCGGTCGTCCCCTTCTCCCCTGCCCCCAGATCCCTCCTAGCATCAGAATCTTTTCCAATGAGTCAACTCTTCGCGTGAGGTAGCCAAAGTACTGGAGTTTCAGCTTTAGCATCATTCCTTCCAAAGAAATCCCAGGACTGATCTCCTTCAGAATGGACTGGCCGAGGACAAAATGTTTAGATGGCATCACTGACTCAGTGGACATGATTCTGAGCAAACTCCAGGAGACAGTGGAGGACAGAGGAGCCTGATGTGCTACAGTTCATGAGGTCTCAGAGTCAGACAAGACTTAGCGACTGAAAAATAACACAGACTATGGATATACGCTGTGGACTGTTGCAAGCGCCTTGTCAGGGCCTTAGAGACACAACTGTTCACTCATTCAGGGAACTTTTTAAGCATCTCCCATGTACCAGGCACTCGCCTGGGTGCTAGAGAGATACAGTGAGTAACACCAGCCACAGGCCCTCTTCTCCTGGAGCTCTTCCGAGGTCAAGGCACTCATCAGGAAACCACTGTGATGAGCAGAAACTTGAAAGCTGAGATAAGTGTTCAGAGGGAGGGGATTCATGTCAAGCAATAGCTTGTAACGAAGGCCTGGAAGTTCAGAGAAAGACATCTCTGAGAAACAGACAGTTAAACTGAGGTAGGGAGGCCTGGAAACCCCATGGAAGGAGGAGCCTGGTAGGCTGCAGTCCATGGGATCACGAAGAGTCGGACACGACTGAGCGACTTCACTTTGACTTTTCACTTTCATGCATTGGAGAAGGAAATGGCAACCCACTCCAGTGTTCTTGCCTGGAGAATCCCAGGGACGGCAGAGTCTGGTGGGCTGCCGTCTATGGGGTCGCACAGACTCAGACACGACTGAAGCGACTTAGCAGCAGCAGCAGCTGCAGGGAGGCTAAGTGGTGAGAAGCAGGAGAGGGGCAGAGGGACGAGCAGGTGCCAATCCCTGCCTTGAACGAGTTCAAGAATCAGAGAAGCAGTGGGACTGCCATTTGCAGAACACGAGGTGCAGCGTGGCTGAGAAGCAGCTGGAGGGCAGGGAAGGACACACCCGAGGCATTGGAGATGAGGAGGCATGGGCAGCCTTGGAAGGTTAAGTGGCCTGGGAAGATGTGCGTTCTGAGAAGATGTCTCTGTGGAGAGTGGAGAATGTAGAGAGCCCACAGTGGACATAGAGGCTAGTTAGAAGACTACAGTGGGGATCTAGACAAGAGATGGCCAGAACAGGGCGGTGGCAGTTAGGGCAGACCAGAGTGGGCCACTCAAGAGAAACGACCTGTGGGTAAAGCAGAGAAGGCCAAGAGGCTGACACTGGGGGTGGGTGGGGGCAGGACATGAGGGAGAAGGAGGCATCAGGAATAGTTTCTTAGTTCCAGGCTTGAAAGTTGGATGGATGTTTGTGCCTTCGTTGAATTTTAAGACACACTAAAAGAATAGCAGGTTAGGAGGGAAGAAATCCCAAGCTCAGTCTTGGATGCGAAACCATGATTCACGTGGAGAGGTAGAATAGCCGGTTAGAAATACGGATATGGATCTCACAGGAGAGGTTTGGACCACAAAAATACATTCGGGAGGCACTGATGGTGAGGAACATGGTGGTAGGGAGGGAATTTGCCTGAGGAGACTATTTGGAGAGATGGCCTGGCTGAGCCCGGAGGAACCCCATTGTTAGTGGTCAAGTAAGTTCCAATGGGCCTGGAAAAGAAGCAGAGAGGCAACAGCCGGAAACACAGGACGTGACCCTCAACTGATATCTAAATAAAAGGTCTTTTCACTGACTCTTTATGTCAAAACTCAACCAGAAAGAAGGGGGTCAGGAAGATCCCTGGAGAAGGAAATGGCTGCTGCTGCTGCTAAGTCGCTTCAGTCGTGTCCGACTCTGTGAGACCCCATAGACGGCAGCCGTGGCTACCACTCCAGTATTCTTACTTGGAGAATCCCACGGACAGGGGAGCCTGGCAGGCTATAGTCCATGGGGTCACAGAGTCAGGCATGATTGAACTCTTACGTGAGGTTCAAGGCTGAAATTAATTCTGTTGAATGAATTCATATCCCCTCCCTTTCCAAGAAGGACATGGGGTGGCTGATAACTAGGAAACTTTCAGAAGAACTTGGTATGTCCTTTTTTTTTTCAGTTTTTAAACCCAATTTTGGAGAAGGCAATGGCACCCCACTCCAGTACTCTTGCCTGGAAAATCCCATGGATGGAGGACCCTGGTAGGCTGCAGTCCATGGGGTCTCGAAGAGTAAGACACGACTGAGCGACTTCACTTTGACTTTTCACTTTCATGCATTGGAGAAGGAAATGGCAACCCACTCCAGTATTCTTGCCTAGAGAATCCCAGGGATGGGGGAGCCTGGTGGGCTGCCGTCTATGGGGTCGCACAGAGTCGGACACGACTGAAGCGACTTAGCACCAGCAGCAGAAACCCAATTTTAAAAACGTCTCACCACTGTCCACAAGGTGGTGCTATGAGAGTGACTTTTTCAACCTCCTCATCAAAAATAATTATCAAAGTAAATGTGGTCAATTCAGGTACCATGTCAAAAAAAAAAAAAAAAAGGCAAATAATTATAAACGAGGTAATGGGTATTAATCTTTGTGATACTTAGAAGTGCTGTCACTAAGCACGGTGGGTAGTACTGCTCCTGTCTTCCTTTCTCTTCCACTCCAACGGGGGCAGAAGGCGGGTGGGTAAGGCACAGCAAGAACTGTAAATGTTAGCTCTAAAATACCCCCATTTGCATCACCACCTTCTTGGTGCAGACACCACTGGACTATTAAATAGCTGCCCAGGTGTTACCCTCACCTTCTTTTTTGTCCCCTTCTATTAATAATTGTTTTTCAACACAATAGTCAGTTATCTTTCAAAATTTTGACTTTGATCATATGATAGAGCCATTTTTATTGACCTTGGACAAAAATGCCAAAAATTTTAACATGATCTCCAAGAGCCTGTGAGATTTAGCTTCTGATTCATTTCATGCCCGACTCCTGATCAATACCACGTTTTCACCCAAGCCAAGCTCACCCCCAGTTGAGGGGCTCTGCACATGCTTTTCCCTGTGCCAACAATGATCTTCACCCTGATCTCACTCTGCAGATGTCTACTTAAAATCCACTTTCTCAAACGGGCCTTCTCTGACCCTATTCCCATCTAATATCCCCCAATTTGCCTCTCTTAGCACCTTGTTCTACTTTTTATCACTCACTGTGGGGGGTTATAATTACACACTTATTTGTATGATTCTGTGTTAAAATGCCTGACTACCCCCTAGCACAGTGGTTCTCAAATTTTTTGGTCTCAGGACCCCTTTATGTTCTGAAAAATTATTAACAACCCTGTTTATCAGGGTTATTCTATTAATATTTATCCTATTAGAAATTAAAGCTGAACATTTGTTTAAAAATCTATTCATTCATTTTAAATAAAAATAATAAAGCTATTATGCTGCTAAGTCGCTTCAGTCATGTCTGATTCTGTGCAACCCCGTAGACGGCAGCCCACCAGGCTCCCCCATCCCTGGGATTCTCCAGACAAGAACACTGGAGTGGGTTGCCATTTCCTTCTCCAATGCATGAAAGCGAAAAGTGAAAGTGAAGTCGCTCAGTCATGTCCGACTCTTCGAGACCCCATGGACTGCAGCCTACCAGGGTCCTCCATCCATGGGATTTTCCAGGCAAGAGTACTGGGGTGCGGTGCCATTGCCTTCTCCAAAGCTATTATATGCTAACCTAAAATAATATCTAATGAAAGTGAAGTGAAAGTCACTCAATCATGTCCCACTCTTTGCAACCCCATGGACTATACAGTCCATGGAATTCTCTGGGCCAGAATACTGGAGTGGGTAGCCCTTCCCTTCTCCAGGGGATCTTCCCAACCCAGGGATCAAACCCAGGTCTCCCTCATTGCAGGCAGATTCTTTACCAGCTGAGCCACAAGAGAAGCCATCTTATGAAAAACAACTATATTTTCCAAAGGAAACAGTGACATTACTTTACATTTCCATAAATCTAGTCAATGGCTAGCTTAATGTGAGATGGCTATATATTCTCATATCTACCTCTTACTTCAATCTGTTGTGATTTGCTTTTAGGCTGAAATACATGAAGAAAATCTGGTCTTACATATTTAGCTGGAAAACAATGGAAAATGTAATAGCCTTGTGGTTATTCTTCTTTGATACTACACCAAAACTCTACAAGTAGTTATTTCTTTAAAAGTTAGTTGCAATGTGGAAAAGGAAACTATTAATGAGCTTTTTAAACTCTGTTATATTAGAATCTATTGGTGTATCTTGCACTCCCAATCCATCTTTCCCATACATTAGTCATTTGGAAAATACTGGCTCGTTGAATTATGAAGACCATTAAATGTGGTCATATTTTATAATGCCATATCAAAAACTCATATTAGTTACTAATGAACTATTGCTACATGAAATAACATGGATGGAGCTCATAAACATAATGTTGAAGGAAAGAAGCCAGACAGAAAATATGCTATATGGTTACACTTATACATAGTCCAAAAAGGACAAAAAAAATTAGTCTGTGGTAATAAAGTTCAGGAGGGTGGTTACCTTTGGGAGCAGCAATCAGGAGAGTTGTGGGGTGCTAGCAATATTAAATTACCAAGTCTGGGTACTGGCTACACAACTGTGTTCACTTGCAAAAATTAATCAAAACTATACATTTAAATTTATGCTCTTTTCTATATATATAATAAAAAATACTTTTTCTGGACTGGAACATTTGAGGATAGACAAATATATCAATGGAAAGGAATTATGAGTCCAAATATAAACCCTAAATTTCATTGTCAATTGATTTTTGACAAAGAGGACAAAACCATTAAATGGAAGAAAGAATAGTCTTTTCAATAAATGGTGTTGGGACAACTAGATATTCACATGGAATAGATGAAGCTGAACACCTGTTTCATATCTCACACAAAATTTAACTCCAAGCAGGTCATTGATTTAAATGCAAAAGCTAAAACTATAATTCTCTTAGAGGAAAACATAGGAATAAATCTGTGATTTCATACTAGGCAATGGTATCTCAGAAAAAAACTGGCTTAAAACTCAACATTCAAAAAACAAAGATCATGGCATCTGGTCCCATCACTTCACGGCAAATAGATGGTGAAACAATGCAAACAGTGACAGACTTTACTTTCTTGGGCTCAAAATCACTGCAGATGGAGACTGCAGCCGTGAAATTAAAAGATACTTGCTCCTTGGAAGAAAAGTTATGACCGAACTAGACAGCATATTAAAAAGCAGAGACATTACTTTGCCAACAAAGGTCTGTCTCATCAAAGCTATGGTTTTTCCAGTAGTCGTGTATGAATATGAGAGTTGGACCATAAAGAAGGCTGAGAACCGAAGAACTAATGCTTTTGAACTGTGGTGTTGGAGAAGACTCTTGAGAGTCCCTTGGACTGCAAGGAGATCCAACCAGTCCATCCTAAAGGAAATCAGTCTTGAATATTCATTGAGAAAAGATCGATAAGTTGGGCCTCTCAAATTTAAAAACATTTGTTCTTCAAAGAACACCATCAAGAAAAGTCAACCACAGACTGGGAGAAAATATTTGCGAATCATGCATCTCATAAGAGACTTGTACCCAGAATATATAAAGAACTTGTACTGTATAACTCAAAAATAAGAAGACAATTCAATTTTAAATGTGATGTGATTTGAATAGAGATTTATCCAAAGAAGATGTACAAATGGATAAATAAGCACACACAAAAAAAGATCTTTAACATCATTATCCTTTAGGGAAATGCAAATCAACACCACAAGAGACACTACTTCACACCTACTAAAACGGCTGTAATCAAAAAGACAAGTGTTGGTGAGTATGTTGATTGCTTCCTGCTGGTGGAAATGTAGACTGGTGTAGCCACTTTGGAAAGTAGTTTGCTAGTTCCTCAAAATGTTAAGCATGCAGTTACCATGTATTTGTGTGTATGTGTGTGTCTATGCTCAGCCGTGTCCAACTCTTTGAGACCCCATGGACTGCAGCCCACCAGGCACCTCTGTTCATGGAGTTTTCCAGGCAAGAATACTAGCGTAGGTTGCCATTTCCTACTCCAGGGGATCTTCTCGACCCAGGGATTGAACTCACATCTCTTACATCTCCTACATTGCCAGGTGGGTTCTTTACCACTGAGCCACCTGGGAAGATCCCACATTACAGTATTAGTTAGCAATTTCAAATTTCACCCCTAGATATGTACCCCAGGGCTTCCCTGGTGGCTCAGAGGTTAAAGCATCTGCCTGCAATGCAGGAGAGCTGGGTTCAATCCCTGGGTCAGGAAGATCCCCTGGAGAAGGAAATGGCAACCCACTCCAGTATTCTTGCCTGGAGAATCCCATGGACGGAGGAGCCTGGTAGGCTACAGTCCACCGGGTCGCAAAGAATTGGACACGACTGAGCGACTTCACTTTCACTTCACTTTCACAGATATGTACCCCAGAAAAACAAAAGCCTATGTCCACACAAAATCTTGCACACAAATGTTTATATCAGCATTATTTATTACAGTCAAAAAGTAGAAACAACTCAAAGGTCTATCAACTGACAAACACATAAATAATACATTGTGTTGATAGATCATACCATGGAGTCTTATTCAGCCATAAAAAGGAATGGCGTACATAGATAACCACATCACAGTTGACTATCACATAGATGAACGTCAAACAGTTATGCAAAGTGATAGAAGTTAGTCACAGAAGACCACATACTGTATGATTCCATTTATATAAAATGGCCAGAATAGGCAAATCTATAGGGGCAGGAAGTAGATTAGTGGTTTCCCAGGACTGAGAGGGGCTTCCAGGTGGCTCAGATGGTAAAGAAACCAGCCTGTAATGAAGGAGATCCAGGTTTGATCCCTGGGTTGGGAAGATCCCCTGGAGAAGGGAATGGCAACCCACTCCAGTATTCTTGCCTGGAGAATCCCCATGGACAGAGGAGCCTGGCAGGCTACCGTCCACGGGGTCGCAGAGTCAGACACCACTGAGCGACTAACACTACCACACACTAGGGCTGGGAGAAGGAGAAGGTAGGCTAGGATGGGGGGAGGGTGACTGCTAAAGGGACTGGTTTCACTTCAGGATGATGAAAATGTTCTAAACTTAGGTCACAGTGTTGAATATACACTCTGAATATACACTGAAAAACAGCTAAACAGGTAAACTTTAAGGAATGTACATTATATCTCAATAAAGCTGTTTGTAAAAAAAAAAAAGAGAGAGAGCTATTTATAAAGGGTACTATTAATAACACCATTCATTTGAAAGGGGCCATAGTAAAAGAATAAGGATCTGACAGATCTGCAAAGACAAAAAGCCTTTACCTCTGACCAACATGTTTTGAGAGGCATGACTATGTCTAGGGAGGAAGAGGGTGAAAATTTCAACATCACTCCCTCCCCAATATAACCACACAGTTCCCTAAAAACAAACTGGCATCTGGTCTGTTTCACACCTGAAATCAGACCCTCTCCTACTTGATGAAGCTGCTTCACCTCGAATTAGCTTTTATTTTGCATAAAATTATAAACCCACGAGAAGGGGGGCAACAATGCAAATGGTCCCTTCCTCTCCCAGAGGACCCCGGCTTCACTGCACTCCTTCCCCTTCCTGCCCTGGGCATTTGAATGGCTGGCCACCGTCCACGAGAGAAGTGCTGCAGGGAACACACAGGTTCCCCCTCAGCAGCTGCCCAAGAAGCCACAGGGTGCAAGAACTAATCAGACTTGACCACACAGAAAGACAGGGCAGCCTGGACGGGCACAACGAAAGCAGCAGGTGAGCAACCTGCTCGACTGCTGCTTAGAGGTAAGAGAGAGCCACTAGCTAAGCAATTTTAAATCACCAGGGAGGACAGAGATTCGCAAACGAGCTGGCTTCAGTGAACTCAACTGTCACCATAGAAAGTATAATAGCCTCCAGCTATTGGGCGCCTCCCAGGACAGTCTCGGGGCGCACCCAGCACCAGGTCACTGGGGAGGTAGGGTGTGAGCATGCGCACTATGAGTCATTTCTGAATGCTGAATGCAGCCAAGAGGAACATCAGAGATACTCCAGAGCCTGAATTCCCAGGGTAATAAAAAGGCAGAAAGTTGTTTCGTGCCCATAGCTGTAATTACCACTTAAAGTCGTTAGCAGCTGCCCCGGTTATTGGTGTGTAAAATGAAAAGCCAATTTGGAGTCTTTTCCATAGAATGAGATTTCCCATTTCAAAAAGGGAACAGTGTACCACAGAAAATACATTGCTCCCTGTAATGATCTAGGTCACCTTGCCCTGTGTGCTCAGGTTGCGGCTGCCAGCATAATGGAGGAATGAAATCGGTATCCAAGAATTTAAAAGATTCAAGGCTATAAGGTGTGATGGGCCTCCTTGCTCTGTCCCTCGGTGTGCTACCCCTTCCCAGGAATAATCAAAGAAATTTTGCGAACAACTGCCAATCCAATTTACAGGCCATACCTGCCCTGTTTTTTTTTTTTTTTTTTCCCACTTTGTATTAAAATATATATTATTCTTCTGATTTTTTTCTACTGTAGGTTATCACAAGACATTGCATATAGTTCCCTGTGCTATCCAGTACATCCTTGTTGCTGATCTCTTTTATACTTAGTGTGCATGTTAATCTTGAACTCCTAATTTACCTTCCCCACTTCCCCTGCTATCCCCTCTGGTAACTGTAAGTTTGTTTTCTATTACTGTGAGTCAAGAGCCCTTAAAGCCATCTATCCCCTCCCATTCTTCTCTTTTCACACACTGCCTTATGAGTCATCTTTGCCCTAACAGACAGATACCTTCAATCAGTCATTTGATGTTGATAGAAAGGCAGCTTTCAGTGGTCTAATCAAGACAGTTCACTTTTTGGATGAAAAGAACAGGGAATAAAGCAGGGGTGATGCTGATGGGTGTGTGTGAGAGAGAGAGACAGATAAACAGACAGAAAGAACCTCCAGGAGATCTCAAGACAGACTGGTAAGGGGCAAGCTGCCCAGAGAGCTAAACTGAGAAGAAGAAAAAACAGCACAGCCCAGTAATTGCACATATGTCTTATAGAAAAGACGCAGCAGATACCTGTTTAGTCAGAAAAGCTGACTTCTTGTAATTAGTCTGCCTTGATATTTTATACCAGAAGAAAATAGTATTCCCTCCTTGAGCTCCAGTTTTCTCATTTTTAAATAACTACAACCAACCTTCTATATCCAAAACCAATTACAATAACTACTTTACGCTCCTTCAGACAATAGTGAAACCACCACCAAAATGAAAGTTGCTCAGTCGTGTCCGACTCTTTGTGACCCCATGGACTATATAGTCTGTGGAATTCTCTAGGCCAGAATACTGGAGTGGGTAGCCTTTCCCTTCTCCAGGGGATCTTTCCAACCCAGGGATCAGACCCAGGTCTGCTGCACTGCAGGCGGATTTTTTACCAGCTGAGCCACCAGGGAAGCCCCCAAGGAAAGAAAAAAAAAAAAAAAAAAAATTTCACGCTTTAGTGGAAGTTTAATAGTTAAGAACTTGGCATACATTTTAAAACACAACGTGTCTGTACTTTAAACACAAGGTATTAAAGAGCATAGTGCTTCCCTGGTGGTTCAGTGGTAAAGAACCCATCTGCCAATGCAGGATGGTGCTGGAGAAGACTATTGAGAGTCCCTTGGAAAGCAAGGAGATCAACCAGTCATTCCTAAAGGAAATCAACACTTAACATTCATTGGAAGGACTGCTGCTGAAGCTGAAGCTCCAATACTTTTTGGCCACCTGATTCGAAAAGCCAACTCACTGGAAAATAGCCTGATGCTAGGAGAGATTGAGGGCAGGAGGAGAAGGGAGCAACAGAGCATGAGATAGCTGGATGGCTTCACCGACTCAATGGACATGAATGTGCGTAAACTCCAGGAGATAATGAAGGACATGGAAGCCTAGCATGCAGCAGTCCATGGGGTTGCAAAGAGCTTGACACAACTCACTGAGTGAACAGCAAATGCAGGAGATGCAGGTTCAACCTCTGAGTCAGGAAGATCCCCTGGAGAAGGAAATGGCAACCCATTCCAGTGATCTTGCTTGGAGAATTCCATGGACAGAGGAGCCTGGCGGACTACAGTCCACAGGGTCACAAAACAGTGGGTCACGACTCAGTGACTGAACAACAAATTATCAAAGACTATACATAATGTTTCCTAACACAGACTCAAGTCCACACTCTGCCAGTTGCTCGCTCTCTCCTCCCAACTCCTGCCTCGCCAGGTATAAAGACTGTTTAACTAACAAATTTTAAAAGTAACCATTTTATTCATGCAAATGCCTTGACATAACTTGGATGTTTTCAGAGCATCAGTAAACACTATGCACTGCCTATGAAATGATAGTAGCACTGTGGAAATGGGGAAATGATGATCAAAAATTAAGTTTGTTATGAAGTTATAACAAGGGGCACCTTGTGTGTGCAATTTACAACTGGAGGAAAGGGCTTTTCCCTTAAACGCCACAGAATGGAATTTGATGCAAGACAGCAGAAAGGTTGAGGCTTATAAAAAGGCCACTGTCCACATGGACTGGATATTTCCTCCAACACTCCTGCATTTGAATCTTCTGCAAACACACCCCACCTCCACCAGAGTCCCACACCCTGGGAACACCTCCCTTCCTTCTAGCATCCAGGAACACTGCAACCTTCCTACTAGGTCAAATTCCAAGAATCCACTGCTAGAACTGGAGGTTCACACTCAATCAGAAGTCTCACACTCCCACTGGCTACCATATACATTTCTTTAATCTCTGCTTCAAATCCCCACTTGAAAAGAACTTCAGAATTTAGTGTTGTATTGGAAATGCTGTTGACAGGGCAAGGGAATTACAAAGAAAGCACCTGGTGAATTTCCAGACTAATCTTTGCACTATATTTTTTAGTTCATAATCAAAATGATATCAAATGGATGACATTTAAATTGTGTTAGGTTTTCAAAATGCCTTCCAATGTATCAGCTATTGTAAGCTTCACAATGATCTTGAAGTTAGATTTAATAATCTGTTTTCCAGTTGAGGAAGTAGATTCCGAGAAAGTAAGCAAGCTGACTGAAGCCTTAACATCTAATGAATTGCAAGGCCAGGACTTAGAGTTTCCGGTTCCCTCCAGGACTCCCTCCTTTACCCCTCCCTCTGCCCTCTAATTTATGTGCTACATTAGTTCAAGGTACATGACTCACAGGGTAAGGCATGGGGACGAGGGGCTGGCCCATCTTCTCTAAGGACCTTTAGACGAGGGTGCCTGGCACTGCTCTCGAATCACTAAGTCTGAGTCTTGATGGCTGAGGGAAAAAGGGGGGACTTCAAAGCTGAGTGCTGTTCTGCCAGCTCCCTGACCTCAAACAGTGCCCTCCAAGAGGACAGGATAAACAGCAGGATAACTGGCGTTTGGAACTCTTCTGAAAGATGCCAGGGCTCCTCTGATTCCTCCAGCAAAAAGTGAATGCTGCCCCAGCAGGCTATCGGTCCTTGTTTGCACAGACCTCACTCACTCACTCACTGTCTGCCTCTCCTTGCTGCTGCTGCTGCTGCTAAGTCGCTTCAGTCGTGTCCGACTCTGTGTGACCCCACAGACGGCAGCCCACCAGGCTCCCCCGTCCCTGGGATTCTCCAGGCAAGAACACTGGAGTGGGTTGCCATTTCCTTCTCCAATGCATGAAAGGGAAAAGCGAAAGGGAAGTCGCTCAGTCGTGTCCGACTCCTAGCGACCCCACGGACCGCAGCCCACCAGGCTCCCCCGTCCGTGGGATTCTCCAGGCAAGAGCACCGGAGTGGGGCGCCACTGGCCCTCCTTACTAGGATGTTAATGCCACGAGACGGGAATCTTGTCTGTTTTGTTCAGAGATGAATTTCAGCACTTATAATAGTGCCTGGAACTTCATAAACTCTTAATAAAAATATGCTGAATCAATACACAGATTATATAGTTATTTTAACTAAGTTACATCTTACCACCATGTCTTTTCAAGGCCATGAGCAAAATCTCCAGAAGGAAAACGTGGTGGAGGGAGCTTCCCCAGAAGGGGGCGCTCTCTGTATAGGAACCCCACTAAGGGGGCGCGGGCGGGGAGGAGAGGAGAGGAAAGGAGGTGCTTCAAATGATGGGCAGTTTTTTAATTAATTTCTTTTAATTGGAGGATAATCACAGTATTGTGATGGCCTCTGTCATACATCAACATGAATCAGCCATAGGCTTACATCTAATAAATGAACACAAAATAATCAACCTCCTCTGAGATATTTGATTAAGTACAAAAAAAAACAACCCTGGATACCAAAAGCCTTATTTCAATAACATTTAGAGAATATATTTTTGCTATGATCTCAGTTTTAAAGTATATAATGTACTATATTTTAGATAGAGAAGGATAGGGAAGCCTGGTGTGCGGCAGTTCATGGGGTCGCAAAGAGTCGCACATGACTGAACAACTCATAACAACAACAACAACATACTTTAGTTACTTATCTACTTACTGACTTAGAAAATGCTTCCAGCAGCTCTCTGTAGGCAAAGATGAATGGTGGCCTCAGCATCTTTCCTGGAGGATGTGGCGTCCCATAGCTGGCTAGACTCCAAGGGCAGAGTGTGCCAACTGTGTGTGTCAGCTCCCAAGGCCAAGTTCAATGGTGTCACCTGGATAGGTTGAAAATGGTACGAATACCATGGACAAAGCAGCCTGGTGGGCTACAGTCAATGGGGTCATAAAGAGTTGTACGTGACTGGAGCAACTGAGCACACACAAGCACGCACAGAAGAAAATATACTCAGGTAGTAAGAATGAGTCTCAGGAGGTGACGCTATTGCGGATGACTTTCTTTACACTTTATTTTTTACAATTCTATAAGAAAAGTAAATCACAAACTCACATGGTGTTGCTGTTGTATCATAAACATTCGAGTTCCTCCTAATAGCAAGAAAATACTCCCACACCAGAGGGTTGCCCTTTTAGGGCTAAAAAGGGAACCACCTGAATTGGACCCTCCAGTTCAGACCTTACCAGGATCTGCTCCACTGCAGCAGAGGGGAGAACGGCAGTGTGTGGGTGGGTTGGGGGGCTCTGCTGTGGGCAGACTGTGGGCCTTGGGAAGGGATGAGCTGTCACCGGGCCTCAACAGGATAGAAAAGAGAAGCAAAATCACAGCCAAGATCCACAGGCTCCTACATGCAGGCGACACCATGAACGTCATCCACCCTATATGCTCCCTGACACTGCATTCAGAGGGTGGGACTATGGCTGACCTTTGATCTTCTACTTCAATTTCTTTAATGTCAAGTTCTCACAATTAAATGAATAAAAGGCAAAATCAAGATTGGTCAACAAGTTAACCTTAATAACATTTCCTCTGGGTATTAGGAGGACAGAGAGGCCAGGACAGAGGAAGGGACTCTAAGGAAAAGAATCTGAAAAAGAATAAACATATACATATATATATAACCAAATCACTTTGCTGTACACCTGAAATTCTAACAACACTGTAAGTTGACAATGCTTCAATTAAAAAAAAAAAATTAAAAAACTTTTAAAAAGTAGGGAGACTTCTATGGCAGTTCATTGGTTAAGACACTATGCTTCCATTGCAGAGGGAGTATGGGTTCAAGCTCTGGTACAAGAACTAAGATCCCACAAGCCCTGGGGTGTGGCAAAAAAAAAAAAAAAAAAAAAACGGAACTCCACAGTCTAGATGAAGACTCTTGCTCTTTTCTGAGTCTGTGCGCGAGATTTTTTTGTGGGTATGGGGTCAGGAGGAGGGACTTTCATCCTCACATTAACTTGACTCTAGAGAAAGGTCTCCTATCGCTGGAAGCCATGATGCTCCACCTCCCTGCCTGCTGGCTCCCCGCCCCAGCGCTATGCCGACGACAGCTCTTCCGTGAGAGACAGAGGCCAGGGCAGGAACCACTCAACCGCAGACTTTAATAACTTTCTCTCTCTCCATGCTAACATGGGATCAATGAGATCTAAATTGAAATGTGTGGTTGAATGGCATTCTGAAAATGTCCCATGCCTCTAAGTCTTTGCAGAAGTTACAATCTCCTTTGGGGAAAGGAGGAAGGTGGCAGCGGGGGGGTGGGGAGGGGGGTACTCATGTGGATGGCTGTTGTGCGCCTTTCACAGAGATAGCGCAGAGGAGAGTGGATTTATGCTGTGGATGGAATGGCAAACGGGATTAGAGGAAACAAGGTATTCTCCAGAAAGCAGAATCTAGCAGGCAAAGGCTCCTGAATTTCCCCTTTATCTAGGAGTGGCAGCTCCATGGAACAGGAGTGAGGGACACGGGCTGGGGTGGGGGGAAGGAGGAGGGACACACCGAGTGTGCGACACACGGGGGGACACCAGATGCTTGCCCTCCTGCCACTCATGGGAAGCCGTTTACAGTGCACCTCAGGACAGTTCACCTGGGCGAGAAAGGGACAAAAATGTGTCCAGCAGCCCTCACCTCAGGTTAAAGGTCCACTCCGGTGGGGAGCATTATCTGCCCTGCACTTCTGGTTGTGTATGTGTGGGGGCTTCATAACTTCCCATGCCTCCTTGTCAGCAGGGAGGCAAGAAGTCTGAGGAGCAAGCATGAAGCTGTGGGTGGGAGGAGAAGGGTGGCATAGCTGGTAGCCACGGCAGCTGCTGGACCTGCAGACATGGTTTGCTCATCACCTGGCTAACTCCTACAAGTGTCTCAAATATCAGGTCAGATGCTCCTCCTCTAGGAAACCTTCCCTGACAGGCCACTCCTCTGTGGTTCCACTAAATTGATTCACTTAATAATACATACACTGACCAATGATTTCAACCAGAGAATCACTGAAGGTCCTAGAGTCCATATAGTCAAAGTTATGGTTTTTCTAATAGTCATGCAGTGATGTGAGAATTGGACAATAAAGAAGGCTGAGCACCGAAGAACTGATGCTTTTGAACTGTGGTGTTGGAGAAGATTCTGAGAATCCTTTGAACTGCAAGGGATCAAACCAGTCAATCCTAAAGGAAATCAGTCCTGAATATTCATTGGAAGGACTGATGCTGAAGTTGAAGCTCCAATACTTTAGCCACCTGATGCAAAAAATTGACTCATTGGAAAAGACTCTGATGCTGGGAAAGATTGAGGGCAAAAGGAGAAGGGGGTAACAAAGGATGAGATGGTTGGATGGCATCACTGATTAACTCTGGGAGATAGTGATGAACAGGGAAGGCTGGCGTGCTGCAGTCCACAGGGTCACAAAGAGTTGGCCACGACTTAGTGATTGTACAGCAAACAACAAGAGTCTATATATTCAGTAAACTAAAAATTTGGTACTCCAAGTGTTGTTTTAACTTAACATGTTCATGATAGACTCTCCAGTGATTTTAAAATTCTTGTTCACTGTGACAGAAATGATAATTATCTCCAAATATTCATTTCCCTCTCTCTATAGTAGTACAGTTTTACTAATTGGTTTTTTTTTTTCCCCAAATATTTACTTATTTAGCTCTGCCTGGTCTCAGGTGCGGCATGCGGGACTTTTAGTTGCAGTATACGGGACAAAACTGGGCCCCCTGCATTGGGAACATGGGGTCTCAGCCACTGGACCACTGGGTAAGGCCCACGCTAATAGTTTTCATCCAGGCAGATGAACTCCCAGAATATATTTCCCAGGTTCCCCTGCAGCAAGGTACAGCTGCATCATTCAGTTCCGGCCAATGGTATGTGAGCCCAGGTCAGTAGTGCAAATACCAATTTGGGCCCTTGAAAGGAAAGAGTGAGGGCTCCCTTTATCCCCTTCCTCCTCCCCACTGGTTTGAATGCAGGTGAACATGGTGGAGATGGTCCATGAAGGCCACATGGATGAGAGCAGGAGGGTGCATCAAAAAGATACACAGAGACCGGGGCCCTTCACTCTGGTGCTCCTGCCCAGCCCTGGATCCTTATATCCAGACTGTTAGGTGAGGAAAAGGTATACATCATGCATTCATTGCCTAAAACAAAAAGCAAAACTGCCTTACTATATACTTAGGACTTTCTAAGTTCTGGGAACACTGAGTAGGGCTATGGAGATAAAAGACGTTGTTCTTACCTAAAATAAGCTGTTAGCCTAGTGACAAGGGAGACTATAAAAAATATCACACACAGGCACACTCACTCACACACACACACACGTGTGACAGGTACATGACAATTAAGCACAGGTGCTAGGAGTGTGAGAGGGCTTCCTGAAGGAGGTGATGCCCATATGATTTCTAAACAAGGAAAGGCAGCTATGAGGAATGAAGAACAAATGGAACAGCATCAACAAAGAGAGTGATGCAACAGAGAGTGTGGTGCCTTCAGGTGAGAAGGTGGTGGAGCCCAGCAGTGATGGATGTGGGTTCAGTGGTCAGTTTGCTTGAGTTCCAGCCCTGGTTTAGCACTTATGAGCTACGGGACCTTCAGTTCAGTCGTTCAGTCGTGTCCGACTCTTTGCGACCCCATGAATCGCAGCACTCCAGGCCTCCCTGTCCATCACCAACTCCCAGAGTTCACTCACACTCACATCCACTGAGTCCGTGATGCCATCCAGCCATCTCATCCTCTGTCGTCCCCTTCTCCTCCTGCCCCCAATCCCTCCCAGCATCAGAGTCTTTTCCAATGAGTCAACTCTTCGCATGAGGTGGCCAAAGTACTGGAGTTTCAGC
>SJYT01012682.1:172484-202443 GCA_006410635.1 Cephalophus harveyi
ACCTCATTCCATAGTTCATCAGGCACTCTATCTATCAGATCTAGGCCCTTAAATCTATTTCTCACTTCCACTGTATAATCATAAGGGATTTGATTTAGGCCATACCTGAATGGTCTAGCAGTTTTCACCACTTTCTTCAATTTCAGTCTGAATTTGGCAATAAAGAGTTTATGATCTGAGCCACAGTCAGCTCCTGGTCTTGTTTTTGGTGACTGTATAGAGCTTCTCCATCTTTGGCTGCAAAGAATAGAATCAATCTGATTTCGGTGTTGATCATCTGGTGATGTCCATGTGTAGAGTCTTCTCTTGTGTTGTTGGAAGAGGGTATTTGCTATAACCAGTGCATTTTCTTGGCAAAACTCTATTAGCCTTTGCCCTGCTTTATTTCATATTCCAAGGCCAAATTTCCCTGTTACTCCAGGTGTTTCTTGACTTCCTACTTTTGTATTCCAGTCCCCTATAATGAAAAGGACATCTTTTTTGGGTGTTAGTTCTCAAAGGTCTTGTAGGTCTTCATAGAACCGTTCACCTTCAGCTTCTTCAGCGTTACTGGTTGGGGCATAGACTTGGATTACTGTGATATTGAATGGTCTGCCTTGGAAACGAACAGAGATCATTCCGTCGCTTTCGAGACTGCATCCAAGTACTGCATTTCAGACTCTTTTGTTGACCATGATGGCTACTCCATTTCTTCTGAGGGATTCCTGCCCGCAGTAGTAGATATAATGGCCATCTAAATTAAATTCACCCATTCCAGTCCATTTTAGCTCGCTGATTCCTAGAATGTCGACGTTCACTCTTGCCATCTCCTGTTTGACTACTTCCAATTTGCCTTGATTCATGGGCCTGACATTCCAGGTTCCTATGCAATATTGCTCTTTACAGCATCAGACCTTGCTTCTATCACCAGTCACATGCACAACTGGGTATTGTTTTTGCTTTGGCTCCATGCCTTCATTCTTTCTGGAGTTATTTTTCCACTGATCTCCAGCAGCATGTTGGTCACCTACTGACCTGGGGAGTTCCTCTTTCATTGTCCTATCATTTTGCCTTTTCATACAGTTCATGGGGTTCTCAAGGCAAGAATACTGAAGTGGTTTGCCATTCCTTTCTCCAGTGGACCACTTTCTGTCAGACCTCTCCACCATGACCTGCCTGTTTTGGGTGGCCCCACAGGCATGGCTTAGTTTCATTGAGTTAGACAAGGGACATTAGGTCATTGTAATCTCTGTGTATCTGCCTCCTAGAGTTGTCATCAGGACTAAATGAGAAAACCCACATAAAAATCCTTAGCACCACGTTAGACTCTGTAGTACAGAACAAGCTCAGTGAATGTTACCTAAAAAAAAGAAAAAGTAGTTAGGTATGACAGGCACCCAAACCGTGGAGTGAGGAGTCATCAGAGTAGAGGCTAGAGGCATAGTCTGTGACCAGATCATCAAAGAGTTTGGGTATCTTCCGGAAGCCTAAGGGATTTTAAGCAGGAAGTTAACAGGGTCAGAAAGATTTCTGCCTTCCAAGAGCTCAATCTGACAGCAGAGTGACACAGGGAATACAAGGGGCCAGGCCTCCTTTCTCAATGAATCTCTGCTTTGCACAAAGAAAAGCGTTACTCTACACATTGCACCCTGGGGCAAATTTGTGTGTGTGTGAATTGTAGATGGTGAAAATGCGTGGACCAGGTAGTACAAACAGAGGACCAATCTGGTAACGACAGTTCACCACACCTTCAGGCAGAGCCTCACTGCCTTGTCTCTGTCTGAAAGAAAAATTTCAGCGCTTTTGCCACATTAGTAACAGCCTGAGTCCACTTCCTGTCTTGCTAAGAAAAATCTCCAGGGTCAGATGACCAAGAATATAATTTTCCACCCGAACAGGTTTAAGTCATTATAGGGGGCTCCCTAATAGGTGGGGGTAAACCACTAAAGCTCTTCTCAAGATAGAATCTGACTTGCTTTCTTAGTCTGATTTTTCCATGCAAGCATATCCAAAAAATACTCGGGGTCTGGCCCAGTTGTTTATATCCTTTAGACAACCCAAGCGTATCTGAGCTCTCAACAGGGCTCTGGTCGCAGGGTGCTCCAGTGGGGGCTTTCTCTGAAATTTCTCCACCTGATACTGGATGGCCCAGCCCCTGCCATGTGATGACTTTTCTCCCTGCAAAAATTGTGAATGCTGACTTCCCTGGCTGTCCAGTGGTTAAGACTGTGCTTCCAATGCAGTGGGTGTGAGTTTGATCCCTGGTCTGGGAACTAAGATCCCACATGCTGTGTGGTGCAGCCAAAAAAAAATTAATATTGAGAAATGGTGAATGCCAACAAAATTGTGGTTCTTTTCCTGAAATGGTGTGTTAGTCACTCAGTCATGTCCGATTCTTTGCAGCCCCATGAACTGCAACCCCATCAGGCGCCTCTGTTCATGGAATCCCCCAGGCAAGAATATTGGAATGGGTTGCCATTCCCTTCTCTGGGGGCTCTTCCTGACCCAGGGATTGAACCCAGGTCTCCTGCATTGCAGGCAGATTCTTTACCATCTGAGCCACCAGGGAAGCCCTTTCCTTAAATAAATAATGCCAAATAAGGTTTGCGCAGCTTCTTATAAAATATCTGCATATCTGCACTAAGGGGGAATAACATAGGCAAATCTTCGTTGGAAGGTGAGGGGAAGGCTCTCTTTCCCAAATAAAATAACCGTGAACCAAGATTTAATGGGATTTTTCCATAAGTAGTGAGTGTAAGCAAATTCACCAACATCTTATAAACTTCCCCAGAAAGACCATAAAAAGCACTAAAATATCACCTCCATTTTCTGGAAGGGTAGCCAGTTAGGTCTGCAGAGCCTCCACTACAAAGGCATAGGTGACCCCTTGTCTCTGGGTCATATCTTTTATAATAAAGGCACAAAAGAAGAAGAAAATTACATGAAACACACCAGGAGACAGCTCGGAACTCTTTGCCTCTGAAAAGGATACATTCACCCATGATAGGCTCACATCTGTTCTCCCAGTCCGCTCCTATCTGTGAGTCTCACTTTTTGGATGAGAATTCCCTGTTCAGTCTCTGAATCGCTCGAGACGGGGTCTTTTCTCCTCGTTAGCAGGGGCAGTCTCCTGTTGTGTCACATGGGTGGCTAGCATCCCATTATGGCTTCTCCATTACTTACTCTTAATTATTCTAAATTAGCGTTTTCCCATGACACACCAAGGAAGGAGAAGCAAAGTCTCTTCTCACTCTTTGAATGTCACATCCACTCCTCACCCTCAGAACATTCCGGAGACAGGTGACAGAGCTGCCCAGGACTTTAACTGCCTCTGACAAAAGAGAGCCTTGGCAGAATCACCTTTCAGAGGTGGGGAACGATGAAAAGGAGACGAATTCTGTGGATTTCAGCATCCCTTTGTCATGTTTTCACCAAACTTTTCCATGATTTCTACATTTGAAAAGCAAAAACTGTTCATTCACAGGAGAGGAGACTGGGATTATCGTTAGAGTTCCTCAGTGTCAGTCACTAGAACAGAAAAATGCCCAGAATGTGAACATGTAGATTCATCCCATCCTCACATTATCTCTGAGGAATTCATAATTTATTATATGCTGCCACTGTATTGAAGCTGATTACGTATATGTATTATTTCTTCTACTAGATTGGAAAGTCTAGGAGAGCAGAGATAATATCTATTACCTCTTTACTTTTGGAAACAATCTGAATAATATAGTCGTGCATATATAAGTTCATACACACACACACGCATTGTACATCCTACAGCCTCACACAGTGCCTTTCCTAATACATCCTTTAATTATTTTTTTTAATTGTTTAGGGACTTCCCTGGTGGTCTAGTGGTTAAGACTCCATTCACTCAATGCAGAGGGTCTGGGTTCAATCTCTGGTCAGGGAAATAGGTCCTGCATGCTGCAACTAAGAGTGGGCACAGCTAAAAAAATAAATGAAAAAGCAAGATGTAAAACTGTTAATATAGGTAATTCCTAACATCATCAAATAGACTTACATAGAGATCTACATGTGAAGAGTAGATAATTAGAAAACACCAAAATGTTAATATGCATTCTGCATGGTACAGTTTTTTGTCTTATTCAGAAAATCTCCAATTTTTATGATGAACATGTATAATTTTCAAAATCAGGAAAATGTTATTCTAAAGATATTTCTGTAGCAAGCATTGTATATCCAAGTTGTTAAAAGGATCTCTGTATAATTTTCAAGATGCTGAAAGCATCTGAGTTTGCAATGAAGGCATAAGAGTTTAAAGGAGAAAGGGAGGATAAGATGAAGATAACTTTAGAGTCTGTGTTTCCCTGAGACTCCCAAGATTTGCTGTCCTCTGAACACTACTGAGTGAATGTTACAAGAAAGATCCCTACTTCTACAGTCAACACAAAGCCACTGAAACCTCAAAGTACAGATGATTCAGAATTCCTACCAGCAGAAACCTAAAGATCTGATACTGAGATGGTGATGGAACTGGAATAAGGTCAGGGATGAACCCCCAGGGTCTGGGTCTCCATTAGCACAGATGTCACCTCTGTGCAAGACACAGAAAACTCCCCAGAGGATGAGTTACATGAAGGCCCTTCCTTGCCAGACTGCAGGTTTGGCAAGTATGGAGCTGGACTTCCTCCCTACTCTAGCGCTCTGGCACCTTTGTACAGGGCACAAACTGCCACCCCATGCCAAGACCTGCCAGAGAAGCAGAATGTCAGGGGATGCTGAGGACCCATGCCAAACTGAGATGAGCAGTCTTCACATGAGCGCGTGGACCTTTGTGGATAAACAAAGACCTCCGCAGAGAAACGAGTGCGGGGATTATTTTAAGGCACCTGATTTCTCTTCCTTGTGCTTGCTTATGTACTCTGCTAAAACCCACCCACCTAGGAGAAGGGCTGCATCAAAATAGCCTTTCTCCCACACTAAGCCATCATCTATTCCAGATCTCACGGTTGTGTTGTTCCCCAGAGTATAAAAACCTTTGAAGATATAAAAAGAGTGTATTCTGTTTACAATAGCCAAGACATCGAAGAAACCTAAATGTCCTTGACAGAGAAATGGATAAAGAAGATGCAGTACATACACACAATGGAATATTACCTAGCCATTAAAAAGAGTGATTTGGAGGGAATGATGCTGAAGCTGAAACTCCAGTACTTTGGCCACCTCATGCAAAGGGCTGACTCACTGGAAAAGTCTCTGATGCTGGGAGGGATTGGGGGCAGGAGGAGAAGGGGACGACCGAGGATGAGATGGCTGGATGGCATCACGGACTCGATGGACGTGAGTCTGAGTGAACTCCGGGAGTTGGTGATGGACAGGGAGGCCTGGCGTACTGCGATTCATGGGGTCGCAAAGAGTCAGACACGACTGAGCGACTGAACTGACTGAACTGAAAAAGAATGAAATAATGCCATTTGGGTGCATCTAGAGATTGTCATACTGTGTGAAGTAAGTCAGACAGAGAAGTAGAAATATCATATGACATCCCTTATATGTGGAATCTAAAAAAAAAAATGATACAAATTAACTTACAAAACAGAAAGAGACTTACAGACTTAGAGAATGAACTTATGATTGTCAGGGGGATGGATGGGGGAGATAACTAGGGAGTTTGGGATGGACATGTACACACTGCTCTATCTAGAACGGATAACCAACCAACAAGGAGCTACTGTATCGTACCTGGAATTCTGCTCAATGTTTTGTGGCAGCCTAGATGGCAGGGGAGTTTGGGGGAGAATGGATACATATACAGGAAGGGCTGAGTCCCTTCCTGTTCATGTCAAACTATTACAACGTTGTCAATCAGCTATATGCTAATATAAAATGAAAAGCTTTTTAAAAAATAAATAAAAGAATTTCTTTGCTAATTAATCTGGAACCAATAATCCTCCTACTTCTCTGTCTTGTATACCTCTAAAGCTAAAAGCAAAGCTCAACCTGTAAACAGGCCAGCTGCTGTTGGGGTGCATGAGATTCAGAACAGTGAAAGCCAGTGGGTTAGGAATTCTGTTAAATAAAACTACCATTCTGAAATGCAATTGAGTATTTTGGCTTGTGTTGGGACATTGTGTATTAAAGTATATGATCAAGTAGAGGGTGGGAAAAATAAATTTTATTTAGCAACACTCTCTTTTCTTGAATTTGAAAATAGTTAACTTACTATGGAAATTTCCAAACATGTACAAAAATAGAATAGCATGATAAGCCAAGTACCCATCATCCAGCTTCAACAATAATCAGCATCTTTCCACTCTTGCTTCATATATTTCCCTACATACACACACACAGACACACACACACATTTTATTATTAGTGGGGAAGGAGTATTTTAAAGCAAACACTATACCTTACAGATCATATTACTGATAGCTATTTCTGTACATATCTCAGCAGATACATCTTTTCTTACATCTCCCTAAATATAACCACAATGTCATAATCACAGCTAACAAAAACGATCCTTTAATACCTATGCCATATTTGAAATTTTCCTAATTATCTTAAAAATGACTTTTTTCCAGTTGATTTTTTGAAATTAGGATTCAAACAAAATTCATGCATCACATTAGATCACATCCATTTTAACCTATAACAGTTTCCATTCCTCCCTTTTTATTCCTGACACTTATGAAAGAAATGGGCTGTTTGTCCTGTAGAACTCCCTTCCTTTTCATTGCTATCTAGTATTCCATTGTGTGTCTACCATAGTTATTCAACTCTCCCTTTATTTGTTGGCTTTTCATTCTTCCCATTTGCACTCAGAGTCTGGTGCTACAATGAGATGAGTCTTTGTATGTTTATCATTTTGAATTTTTGCCAGTCAATCTTTAAAATGGTTTTCTGGAGTCATAGGTAAGTGTATATATAATATTACCAGATTTTGTCAAATTCCCTTCATAGGGGTTGTACCATTTTACATTCCCCCCAGCAATATAAAAGAATTTCTGTTCCCATGGTTTTGTCAACAGAATTGTCAAAGTCTTAAAATTTTTTGGTCAATCTTGCATCTTGGCAGTTTGGTTTTCATTTTTATTTTTCTGTCCTGAGTTTTGTCTTCTGCCATCTCAAAATATAGCTGCTTTCTCCCCCACATAGCTAACACCTAGAGGAGGTGTCCTCTTTACACATTGCTGCCTCTTGAGGGCCAGTGTTCCTCCCTCTTCCCCCAATCTCCAACTCCGAATCTCATCCATCAGTCCCCATCACCTATGAACCCAGCACTCCCAGGTCTCTGCTCCTCACATCTCCATGAGTTCTGTTTCTCTTGGGGCACTTTGCATTTCTCTTATACCTAAACATTTTTCCTTATGAATAGAAGCAATTTGCGATTCTTCTGTGAACTGTTAGTTTATATCGCTTGTCCATTTTTTTCAGCCCATTTTCAAAGGATGAATCATCCAAGGGAGATTTTCATGACAGCAAAGAGAGCATCAATCAGCAATCCTTAGTACTAAAAAATAATTTCTTTTCATTTATTTAAACACAAGCAAATATTTCCTGCTGTTCTCAATACTCATGCCTAAAACTTGTCATTAGCTGGAAAGAAAAGCAACTTTGAGCCGCCAAAACTGTAAAGATTAGTGATGCTGATTCTTTTAAATGTAATAAGAATATTTTTCAGATTTGCTGGTAGCTCAGCCGCTAAAGAATCTGCCTGCAATGCGGGAGACCTGGGTTCAATCCTTGGGTTGGGAAGATCCCCTGGAGAAGGGAACGAATACCCACTCTAGTATTCTGGCCTGGAGAATTCCATGAACTAGTCCATGGGGTCGAAAAGAGTCAGACATGACTGAATGACTTTCACTTTCAAGATACAATGGAATGAACATATAGGTAACATTTTCTGAGATTCAGTGTGTATTGTTAACAGTCTACTTAAAATATATTTTATTACATATCATGAAACATTTATTTTAGAGTAAAATCTTATTTATTTCATTTTATAAAATGTTTACTATTATAAATCTCTTATTTAAAAAAATAAAAATACTGGCTGTTGGACCAGTTAGTATTTAGTGTTATTTACCTTCTTCTTTAACAAAATAAATTGAAAAAAGTTTGATTAGGGTGTCAAAAAAATTAAGTTTTTTCAGATTCTTATGCTAACTTCCACTGTAATTATTCTTCAAGACAGAACACCAGGGTTTCTCTGTGCTCGCATGCTCAGTTACAGGAGAAATACTCTGCTTTTATCAAACTACGTAGTGGCTTCAACAATAAAATAACTTACAATGTGAGCCACAAATTGCATTGCCTTATTGCAAATTTTTAAAAGTGGCATATTGGTTTTAATTCATTTTTATAACCTACTACATCAGTCAGGGTTCTGTCAAAGAAACAGAACCACTAAAATGGGGTTTGTTGGTGGCGCAGAGGTTAAAGCGTCTGCCTGCAATGTGGGAGACCTGGGTTTGATACCTGGGTTCGATCCCTGGGTTGGGAAGATCCCCTGGAGAAGGAAATGGCAACCCACTCCAGTATTCTTGCCTGGAGAATCCCATGGACGGAGGAGCTTGGTGGGCTACAGTCCACGGGTCGTAAAGAGTCAGACACAACTGAGCAACTTCACTTACAGGAATTGGACCCCATGCAATTTGGGGAGCTGGTTAAGTAGTCTCTATAAATGTATTCAAGGTCTCCAGAGAAACAGAACCAGCAGGATAGATGCAGACATATTATAGATAAAAGGAGATTTATTATAAGAATTAGCTCATGCAGTTCTGGAGCCTGAGAAATCACCCACAACTTCCATTTACAAACTGGAGAAACAGGAAGCCTGAGTCCAAAGACCTGAATATCAAGGGCTGCTGCTGCTGCTCCTAAGTTGCTTGACTGGAGTGGGTTGCCATTTCCTTCTCCATCAAGGGCTAATGGTATGAATCCTAACCTAAATCCGAAAACCTGAGGACCAGGAGCACCAAATTCCCAGGGCAGGGGAAGGTGAACGGTTCAGCTCTGAGTAAAGAGAGTGAATTCGTCCTCCTGCCACTTTTGTGTTTTATTCAGGCCCTCAGTGGATTGGATGACACCAGTCCCCAGAGGGGAGGGCCGGCTGCTTTCCTCAGGTCACTAATTCTAATCTCTTCCAGAAACCACAGACTCCCCACCGCCAGCCCCCACTTCAGGGAAATCATAATTTCCCAGCTACCTGGGCATTACTTAGCTGAGCTAAACTGACTCAGAAACTTACCTGTCACAGTAAGGGTTCGTCTTACCGACTGATGCTGGACAGGAAATCAGGAAGGGACGATGGATGCAGAGTTGGGGAGACTAAGAACAAGCTGGGACCCACAAAAGCAGACCGAAACCGACATCAGCTCTTGTTGCCTCTGACAGTGGTGTCCTGCAGAAGCCAGGGCCTTTCTCCATGGAAGTGAACCCATCTCCCTGCCTGGGAGTCAGAAGAGCTAAAGCAGGCCCAGCTGCAGCCTCTTGCCAGTGAGGTGAACCAGCAGATAATGATGACCACTTGTATGAGCTGCAATATGCCGGCTACTTCACCTTCACCCTCCAAGTCACACCCCCCACCCCATCCCCTGCCAGAATCCCCCCGGGCAGTGCACTCCAACGAGGAAACGTATATACAAAACGGGATTCTAGGTGATGTTTTTCAGCCTGGCCAAACTGACACACTTCAAAGCCATGCAATCTATGCCTCACAACCCTGCACCCACACGTGTGTCCTTAAACCAAACTCAATCTCCAAAGGCCAAAGCAAAGCCATGTGTTTGCCTAACATCATACAACTATCTCACATACACCAAAGTCCCACTGATCCTTTCTCCAAGAGAAGACACAAAGTCCTTTGTTTGTGGGTGATGCTCACTCTTCTAGCTGATTCACACACCCCTTTTGAAAGAAAGTGAAGTGAAGTCGTTCAGTCGTGTCTCTTTGCGACCCCATGGGCTGTAGCCCACCAGGCTCCTCCATCTATGGGATTTTCTAGGCAAGAGTACTGGAGTGGGTTGCCATTTCTTTCTCCAGGGGATCTTCCCAACCCAGGGATGGAACCCGGGTCTCCCGCATTTCAGGCAGACACTTTACCCTCTGGGAAAGTGCCACTAGGGAATCCAACTCATATACCGAGATGTAAAGTTAAATACTATTGATACATTTTTAAATGTGATAAAAGGATAATAAGGAAAGAAAAACAAAAATACTTGGTTGACACTTATCAAAATAAGAAAGAAATTCCATGTTACATTTTTTCCACTGAGCACGAGTTTTTAGTTCTTTTCTTTCGCAGTTGCCCTCAGCAAACACTTCAGCTAACTGTGCTGCCTTGCCCAGGTGGGACGAATAAATCAGTTCTACCAGGTCCACCTGATCTAAACAAGAGCGTCACTGCTTTTGAAATACACCTTCCAAGTTAATTCTCAGGGGTTGCTATAATACCCCTTAAAATACACAGAGTTTAAAGAATTAAATGTCATTGCTGGAGCAAAAGTCTTTCCATTCCTAACTTTTTATATATGTGAATAAATGTTCTCATTCTTTGTTATCAATAAAAATTAAAATAGCAAGGTATTTGATGCTAAACCTTGTCTCATTCTAGAAATAAACAATATTCATCCAGATATATAAATTTTAAAAAATCATCTTATTAAGTTTATTTCTAATACAAGCTTATTTTTTCCTTTGGCACAGGTTTAACAAAATGTATCATACTTTATGTCATTCTGATCAACTCCTCACACACAAAAAAATAACTGTGATGGTAACCCAAACTAAATATTTCTAACATTTGGAGCCTTAAGGTAACAGGAAATAAAATGAATTATAAAACTCTTATTTACATACATACATTTGTTACAAAAAACTCAACAGCCCAATCAGTAAGAGACTTTCAATATATTATGTTAGAAGAAAATTTTGTAGGGTAAGTGAAATGGAAATGCAAGTTCAAGAAGAAAAAGTAAAGAAATAAAATGTCCTACTTTATCACAGAAGAGTTTTCACAGGGAAGAAAAGTTTGCTTGTGTGTTTTTAAAATCAGGATAGCTGGCACCCAAGCATTGTATTTAGAGTCCATTGTATCTATTTAAAAGATTGATATATCAGTTTTAATTTAAAATTGTAATAATTGCTACATGTCAGAAATTAAATCCTTTGCTATTATGTATGTCTATAATGAAAAGTTTTAGATGTCAACTTTGAAGTGTTCAATAGGGTACATAATTTCTCAAAAAAGTTTGCTTGGGTGTATCTAGGCAAGAAATAAGAATATCAGCTAACACTTTCTGAGCCGCTAGTATTTTCCAGGCAATATATTAAGCTTTGAGCTTCCCTGGTCGCTCAGGTGGTAAAGAAATCTGCCTGCAACACAGGAGATGGGGGTTCGATCCCTGGGTCAGGAAGATCCCCTGGAGAAGGAAATGGCTACCCACTCCAGTATTCTTGCCTGGAAAATTCCATGGACACAGGAACCTGGAGGGGTACAGTCTATGGGGCTGCAAGAGTTGGACACAGCTGAATGACTAAACCACATACTAAGCTTTCTCTTAATTTATTAGTCTGGTGACAACCGTGTGAGGTAGGTGTCATTACCCTCATTTTACAGAAGAGGAAGCCAAGGTGTGAGAGGTCTCATGTCATCTGTAGCTTGCTTTAAAATATTTCAGCATAAACAGTGTGCTATAAATATGTGTATTAGTTCATTTGGCCTACACCCTTATGACAGTCATGCCCTAATCAGGAATATACACTCCAGGGGTGGTTTGCTGGCATTTAATCAGAAGGCCCCACTCCAGAGCGAGCTGCTATAAGCTCCTCAGCTGTTTTTATCTCTCACCAGCACTTGAAGCTTTTTCATTAGCCTAATGGATATTAAACATGAGTTTCCATTGGTCAAATTAATAGCTGGTTCAACCTACATAGATGAAAAACATAATTTCAAGAGCTACTGGCATCAGTGGTACATAAGAAACTTAACCCTTATCAATGACCCCCAAGGCTGATCAGCATTTGTAAAAGGTCCTGAGTGTACCTGCTGATTCCACCTGCTGATTCCAGAGTTTTGTTGGTTGCCTGACTCCAACAAAGCAGCTTACAGAATCCTGCCACTGATCTATAGCTGCACTGGCCTCAGAGGTGACTTTTATGCAGGTGGTTCTATAGGGAATCAATAGCCGGGCTTCCACCAAGCTTACTGAACAGGGACGATGCATGTCCTGTACCTACTTGCTAAAAGTTGTCTATGTGTAGCAGGACTCAACCTGAGACTTCTCTTTCTTGAAACTCAATAGTGGAGCTGCAAAAGTTCACGTAATGGGCCCCCACCATTGCAAATACTGAAGAATGCCAAAAATCTACCAAGAAAGATTGTGTTTGCTTATCTGGGTTAGGGATGTGTGTGCATGTTCAGTCATGTCCGACTCTTTGTGACCCCATGGACTGCAACCCGCCCTCCAGGTTTCTCTATCCATGGAATTTTCCAGGCAAGAATACTGGAGTTGGTTGCCATTTCCTTCTCCAGGAGAACTTCCTGGCCCAGGGATTGAAAGATCCACTGGAGAAATAAATGGAAACCTACTCTGGGTTAGGTATGTTGGCATAAAAGATTCAGAAACTCAGTCAAAGTCACATACCTAGTAGTGATAAACTAGGATGAGAACCTGTGGTCATTGGCCCTCCTAACCACCCTGCTCAGCTGCCTCCCATAGAGCACAGAGTGGCAGGAGTAGAATATGAGTTCAGGGTGCTAGATGTTGACATATCATCTTCAGGTGCCTCTTTCCAGGCAAGTTCGAGGCTGAGTTGTGGTTCACTCCAGAAAAACAACTATTCAAGCAGTTTACTTGAGTACTGCTATGTTGAAAATCCTTTCCTCTAACTCAGCTTAAAATGGGCCTCCATACTATTCAACCACAAAGACTGTTATTGTTCAGTCCCTAAGTCATGTCTGACTCTGCAACCCCATGGACTGCAGCATGCCAGGCTTCCCTGTCATCACCATCTCTCGGAGTTTGCTCAAACTCATTTCCATTAGGTTGATAATGCCATCCAACTATCTAATCCTCTATTGCCACCTTCTCCTCCTGCCCTCAACTTTCTACACAGATAACCACACATAACTAAGACAAGTGTGGGCTCAGGGGGAAAATGTTCATTCTTGGGGTGTTGCAAGCGGCACTCAAGAAAAGATATCTGCTGTGTCTTTCCAAGATTCTTCATTCTCTCCTTGGACTCCCAGCCCCGATATGAAGAAATATAATGGGTTTATTGAAGAGCCTGCCCTGGCTAGTAACACAAACTTGAAATAGCTGTAGTTTTTCTTCTTTCATCACTGAACCCCAACTGTCAAACTGTTGACTCTTCTTTACCTCCTGGCTAGCACAACATCTTGGGCAGACCTAGTTTTCTGGTTGTCAAAAGTTATTAAAAGCCCATGTAGTTTATACCTCCCCATCTTATGTTTGATGCAGTGTTTTCCAAATAACCAAGCTGTGACTGCAGGGGCCAACATGAGGAGAGGTGGTGGTCTATCCTCTCTCCTGCTCCCACATAGATTTAGGAGACCTGTCTCTCAGCCTGCTTCACCCAATCCCAGTCCTTCAATTTCTACAGCTGGTAATCCTGCCCAGAGTTCCTTTCACCCAGGGTTCCCTTCCCCAAGTGGGCCGCTTTCTGGATGCCTGGGGAACTCTCACATCCTTATTAACCAGTCAGTGATGTCTACCCCGTGGCCAAACCCCTCAGTTCCACATCCCTCTCCAATTCTCTTGTGCCCTAATCACGTAGGTGGAAGGCAGTTCAACAAGTCTAGCGCTCAAGTTGTTGTTCAATCAAAGAACCATGGTTGTGATTGGCTGAATACTGGCTTCGCAAGATGTGCATATCGGTGGAACCAGTGAATATGTTACCTTACATGGTAAGTAGATCTCTTTGATTTTGCAGATGTAGTTCAATGAAGGATCCTGAGATGGTGAGATTATCTTGGGTTATGCAGGTAGATCCAAGGTAATCACATGGGTCCTAATGAGAGGGAACAAGGTCAAAGTCAGGGAGACATCCGTGTGATGATGGAACCAGAGTGAGGGAAGGAACATGCCAACACCTTGACTTTAGCTCACTGAGATTGATTTGACTTCCAAAGCTATAAAATCATAAACTTGCATTGTTTGATGCAGGCAGATTCTTTGCTGTCTGAGTCACCAGGGAAGCCCTTGAAGTTACTAAATTTGTAACAATGTGTTACAGCAGTAACAGAAGATACCACAATGGCCAACCACACTTCCTGTAGGACCCTTGCCTTTATAAATGACCCCTTGAGACTCCTTCACTTGACTTTAAAGTTGCACAAATAGCCACAACACCATCCCACCCCATAAGCTGATGGATCACAACTCCAACACTTCACTTTCTCCACTGGCTCCGCACCCCTCATCCTCACGCCGACCTGCTGCCAATTGTCTTTGGCCTATAGATGGGGATGGGCACGGGGGCAATGAATGGGGTTGGCCTGTGATTGCCCCCAATCTTTAGAGGCTCCTTGGTACCTTTCTCTGTGGAAACCTTCGTTTTCGACTTTGGCCCTGGCCACCAATTCCCAGACCAAGAAAAATCCCGTTCTGTATCTCATCACCTTGGGGGACCAGTCCCGGAGCTGTAGCGGCCACAGCTCTTATCTCCGAGCAACCTGCTCTTCTTCAGGGTTAGATCCTGCTCCTCTCACTCTGTGTCTGGTGTCCTTTCCAGGAATCCAGGATGCTTCATTATGAGAAAGAATTCAAGAGCCCGTAAACAGTGCAGCATGTTAACTCCTTCCTTGTAATTAGCTTCCAAAGTACCAACGATAAGGCCTGGTTTCCTTTTGTGCTTCTAGCACTGTGCTTCACAACACGTGTGGCCCACAGCAATTAAATCCTTCAATCAGAATGAAGATCACCCAAAGCTATGCGATGTGCATGCCTGGTGAAATTCATTCTATCACTAAAGTGGTTTCCTAGGGCTTCCCCCTCACCCTCTGGCCTCTAATGACCAGTGTACCACCTAGGATGTAGTGGAATACACATACTAAAAAAAAACAAAAAAAAAAACCCTGCCAAACAGCAGTGTCCATCAACAGTGTGTGTGTGTGTGTGTGTGTGTGTGTGTTAGTCGCTCAGTCTTGTCGGATTCTTTGCAACCCCATGGACTGTAGCCAGCCAGGCTCCTCTGTCCCTTGGGATTCTCCAGGCAAGAATACTGGAGTGGGTTACCATGTTCTTCTCCAGGAGATATTCTCGACCCAGGGATTGAACCCAGGCCTCCCACATTGTAGGCATTTTCTTCACCATCTGAGCCACCAGGGCAGCCCATCCATCAATTGGGAACTGGCTAAATAAACTGAAGTACCTCCACAGCTATGGTCTAAATGTGTTTCCCCTCAAATTCACATGTTGAAATCCTAACACCCAGTTGCTCCCCACATCACGCAGGAGACACTGTTTGTGAAGCTAAGGCTGGAGCCTTGGCAGCAGGTCTTGATTTTGCCTGTTGGTTGGAAGCACTTAACACGGGCCACTTGGGCTGGCACGATTCACAGGCTTCCCTCCACAGGAGGAATCATGCAAATTAAATCCTCACACTGCAGGTCAACAAAAAAAGCTTTTACTGCAGATCATGTGTTTGCCATCCCCGGTTTCTGGACACCAGAGGCCTCAGAACCTGGCTACAGCAGTATGGGAGAAACCTCTGGGAATTTTGTTGAGGGAAGCCTGCAGTGCAGCTGGCCTAGGGCAGGGCTGATCGCAACAGTCTCAAAACCTCTGTGTGCACAGAGAGCTGCAGTACCCCAGGTCCCAGCCTGAGTCAAGCAGTCCCCAGAAGTGTGGCTGCGAAAATGCTGCCAGCATCCAGCCAGGAGGAACTGAAAGTGAAAAAGAGATTGTTGCTCTGACACTGTTTTCAGATCTACTTCTTTAGAGCTAACACACAAAGCAATCATCTAGATTTCATTTGGGGTCATTTTTTCCCAAAGAAAACTTGATATGGCTGTATTCTTTTCTTCTTCAAAAATGGGGTGGCACAGGTGGATTCTACAGGCAGGCTCTTTAGAGACTAAGTACTAAGTAATAATAACATATTTGCATAGTACTATGAAGGACTGCTATTTACTGAATACTTACCAAGTGCTTTGCACTCTTGATCTTATTTAATCTTCATAACAACCATAAAAGTACTTTTACCCCCAAAGTTTCCCAGGTGGCACTAGTGGTAAAGAACCTGCCTGCCAATGCAGGAGACATAAGAGATGCAGGTTTGATTCCTGGGTCGGGAAGATACCCTGGAGAAGGAAATGGCAACCCACACTAGTATTCTTGCCTGAAGAATCCCCATGGACAGAGAAGCCTGGTGGGCTACAGTTATAGAGTCACAAAGAGTCGGACATGACTGAAGCGACTTAGCACTCATGCACATCCCCAAAGCAAAGAGAAAAAAGATGAGGTTTGAAGGGTGTCAAGTCATTGTCCAGGATCACTCAGCCACAGTATTTTATCAAATCTATGACACCACTATTATTTTAAATCCTATTAAGAAAGAAAAAAATGCTGCCAATTAAACTATGATCCTCCATCAATTGCAAGGCTCTTCCCAAGCCAGAGATGTTACATGTGATACCATATGGGCCTAGATCCTGCATGTAGCAACAGCGAGGGGGAGGCCTTGCAGCTCTCCTGCTTACAGGGCATTTCCACAATTGTTACTGAATTTCTCCCTCAGAACAATCCTGAAGAAGGCAGGGATAATAAGCCCCATTTTCAGACAAGGAAGTAGGTGAGCAATTTGCCCAAAGTTACACAGCTTGCTGTTATAACACAGAATTCCTGGCTCCTTAGTATTTCTTCTGCTACATCATGCAGCCTCCACTCACCTCAATAAATGCCTTGCTGCTGCTGCTGCTGCTGCTAAGTCGCTTCAGTCGTGTCCGACTCTGTGCGACCCCATAGACGGCAGCCCAACAGGCTCCCCCGTCCCTGGGATTCTCCAGGCAAGAACACTGGAGTGGGTTGCCATTTCCTTCTCCATTGTGTGAAAGCGAAAAGTGAAAGTGAAGTCGCTCACTCGCGACCGACTCCTAGCGACCCCATGGACTGCAGCCTACCAGGCTCCTCCATCCATGGGATTTTCTAGGCAAGAGTACTGGAGTGGCTTGCTATTGCCTTCTCCGAATAAATGCCTTAGCTATTGGTTATTTATCAATGGGATATTCTAAACAAGGATGGAGGAAGATCAGGATAAGTTTCTTATTATTACAACCCTAGCCATGTTATCTTGCTGACAACTTTGTGAATGAAATGCTGCCCTTTATTTAATTCATGCAGCACTTACTGTTATGAGCCAGCAGATACTGTGCCAGGCAGGAGACCTGAGCTACTTTAGTTCATGAATTTTATTTTGAAAGCTTTCAGGCAAACAGAAAAGTAGAAATAATAATACAGTGAACCCTCATATACCCTCCATCTACATTAACCTTTTGCCATTTGCTCTCTTCATATGTGTATTTTGTAAACCAAGTGAGCATAAATTGCAGACATCATGACATTTTACCTTAATTTTTTCAAGCTGTATCTTCTGAGAACAAAGATGTTTCTGCACATACCCATAATGCCATCATACTTGTGATGGCCAGTTTTATGTGTCAGTTTGGCTAGGCTACAATCTCCAGTTGCTCAATCAAACACTAGTATGGGTACTACTTTGAAGATAGTTTGCAAGTATGATTAACATCCATGGTCAGGGGAGTTTCCTGCTTGCCTAGTGCTTAGAATTCCAGGTTTTCACTGCCGTGGCCCTGCTTCAATCCCTCGTCGGGGAACCTAGATCCAGCAAGTCGTGCTGCAAAGCCAAAAGCAAAAATAAAGAGGGAAAATAAAAGATTTTATAAAACCCATTGTCAATATTTATAAAAGCCAAGACATGGAAACAACCTAAATGTCCATTGAGAGAGAAATGAACAAAGAAGATGTAGTACATACATACAGTGGACTACTACTCCAGCCATAAAAATGAATGAAACAATGCCATTTGCAGCAACAGGGATGCAACTAGAGATTATCATACTAAGAGAAGTAAATTGAAAAGAGAAAGATGAATCTAAAACATGACATAAATGAACCTACCTATGAAACAGAAACAAGCTCATAGACATAGAGAACAGACTAGGGTTGCCACAGGACAGGGGAGGGAGGGATGGAGTGGAAGTTTGAGGTTAGCATATGCAAGCTATTATATATAGAAGAGATAAACAACAGGGCCAGACTGTATAGCACAGGTTATATTCAATATCCTGTAATAAATCATAATGGAAAAGAATATGAAAAGGAATATATATATGTGGATCACTTTGCTGCACAGTAGAAACACATTATAAATCAACTATATTTTAATAATAAAATAAATTTAAAATAATAATAATGAAATCCACAGTCTGTTGATTTTAGGGAAGGGAGATTATCCTAGATAATTCGGTGGGCTTGATTCCATCAATTGAAAGGCCTTATGAACAGAGCTAAGGCTTCCTGAAAGATGCTCGACCTGTAGACATCAGTCTTACCCTGTGCCCAAGAGTTCCGGTCTGCCACTCCCGATGGCCTGCTCTAGGATTTCAGACTTGCTGGCTTAGTCTGTTTAGGCTGCTGTAGCAAAAATACCACAGACTGGCTGACTTAAACAACAGACATTTATATCTCACAGTTCTGGAAGCTGGGAAGTCCAAGATCAAGGCACCAGCAGATTTGATGTCTGGTGAGAACTTGCTTCCTGGTTCATAAGTGGCCATCTTCTTGCTGTGTTTTTGCATGGTGAAGGGACAAAAGGGGTCTCTGGGGTCTCTTTTATAAGGGTTCTAATAAAGGTTCATGGGAACTTCACTAACATGACCTACATGCTTGCGAACGTTGTAAGTCACTTCAGTTGTGTCCAACTCTTTGCAACCCCATGGACTGTGGCCTACCAAGCTCCTCTGTCCATGGGATTCTCCAGGCAAGAATACAGGAGTGGGTTGCCATGCCCTCCTCCAGGGGTTCTTGCCAACCTAGGGATAAAACCCATGTCTCTTATGTCTCCTACACTAGCAAGTGGGTTCTTTACCACTAGTGCCACCTGGGAAGCCCCTATCATGACCTAATCACCTTCAAAACCCATCATCATCTTGGGGGTTTCAACATATGACTTTTGGAGGGACACCTCATTGGGGTTGATGACACTTTCTTAGCTAGCCCCCACAATCACAGAATCCAATTCAGTATAATCAGTGTCTTAATATGTATTTTCATCTCTTTCACCTCTCTGATTAACCCCAAATAGCACATAAACTAAGAAAATTAACACTGTGCTTATAGCCTCATTCTTTATTAATGATTCTTCTTTTTTCTTTTCCACTGTGAACAGTTTGGTGTATTTGGTACATTTTGTTTAAGCCTTTACATGCACATAAAACCATATATATACAAAACCAGGATTATACCTAATATAGTTTCATATTTCATTTAGTATTATCCTGTGAGCATTTACCCATGTCATTAAAATTATTTTCCCCAAATTTATTGAGGGACAATTAACAAATACAATTATATTTTATTAATGATTCTTAGCCTGAGGTCATAGGATGTGCTTTAATAATCAGGGAAGAGCCTGAAGCTGTAGGGAGCATTCCGAATATCCATGCATTTTGCGAACTTTCCTGGAGAGAGACTAGCTTTCCTCAAATCCTCAAAAAGTGCATTATACTCAAAATGACCAGAGTCACTGCATTACAAACATCTCTCGAGCTCCATTAAATGTGATAGCAGTGACAAACAGAAGGCCCACTGACTTTAAATAAGACTCAAGTGAATCCCTGTTTGGAGGGAAATCTGATTGTGATGGGCAATAGCCAGCAACCAAGTGGTGGTTCCAGAGTTTCCCTCTCTTTAGCTACCAGTATTGTAAATACCAGCTCAAGGTATTTACAATATGTCTCAAACCTCTCAAGAGACAAGGATGGAGGCAGGGCCTGCAAGTTGCACTGTTAGTGGCTCTAAGCCTCAGGTCAGTTCAGTCGCTCAGTCGTGTCCGACTCTTTGCGACCCCATGAACCGCAGCACGCCAGGCCTCCCTGTCCATCACCAACTCGTGGAGTCTACCCAAACCCATGTCCATCGAGTCGGTGATGCCATCCAGCCATCTCATGCTCTGTCGTCCCCTTCTCCTCCTGCCCCCAATCCCTCCCAGCATCAGGGTCTATTCAAATGAGTCAGCTCTTCACATCAGGTGGCCAAAGGATTGGAGTTTCAGCTTCAACATCAGTCCTTCCAATGAACACCCAGGACTGATCTCCTTTAGGATGGACTGCTTGGATCTCCTTGCAGTCCAAGGGACTCTCAAGAGTTTTCTCCAACACCACAGTTCAAAAGCATCAATTCGTCGGCACTCAGCTTTCTTTAGAGTCCAACTCTCACATCCATACATGACCCCTGAAAAAAACCATAGCCTTGACTAGACGGACCTTTGTTGACAAAGCAATGTCTCTGCTTTTCAATATGCTGTCTAGATTGGTCATAACTTTCCTTCCAAAGAGTAAGTGTCTTTTAATTTCATGGCTGCAATCACCACCTGCAGTGATTTTGGAGCCCAGAAAAATAAAGTCAGCCACTGTTTCCCCATCTATTTACTATGACGTGATGGGACCAGATGCCACAATCTTAACAATTGAAATTCCTCCACCCTAATAGAGGCAAATATGCAGACAAAGCACAAAAAAGTCTTGCACATCATTCTGGTCACATCCTTTTTACACAAATATTTGGCTTAAAAAGCTGAATAATAAGTTCGTCCTTTGGCCAACATTCCTTCTTGCCAAGATTAAAAAGTAGAAGGAAAAAAAAAAGTCTTATCCATGAGAGGAAAGAGGGGAACTTACCAAGTTGATTCACCAAGTTGGAAGATGCCAAGTAATGTCAGCAAGGTTACAAAGAGCAGGGACCTCCCTGGTGGTCCAAAAGCTAAGACTCCATGCTCTCTGGTTAGGGAATTAGATCCCACATGCTGCAACTAAGACCCAGAGCAACCAAAATAAAATAAATAGAATAAATAAATATTTTTTTTAAAAAGAATTCAGAGAGCAGAAAATCCTTGTTAAAGGTTTTTCAGCCAAAGTAGTACATTCTCAAGGAAGGATATTCCCCCCACCCACTTTTAGTTTTATCTCTCTAAGCGATATTGGCATTTTACACACTCTGCTCCTATCCGCAGAGTCTAACTTGCAAGAAGCCCCATTCCCTTCTCCCCAAGCTCTGGGAAGCCACTACCTGTGACAAGGCAGAAAAGGACAGGGCAGAATCGCCCCACAGAAACGTGCCCCTCTCTGAGCAGGAAGTGGGTGCTTCCCCCTCTGATGGCTCCTCTAGTCAAGGCTAAACCAGAGGCAGGCCCTGGGCCAGTGCATGAGGAAACAGCTCCAGGTACCCTGTCCCTGGATTCGTCACAGGGCTATAAAACTAATGTCCTGTCCAGTATTGCTGGAATCTGCCCTAAGCCCAGGGGTAACTTCCCAGTTGCTTCTCTGCCCTAGTGAGCTGGCCAGTTCCAAGGCGCCAGCTTCTTCCTTTTATTTCCTTACTTATGACTTGAATTCCCACCTGTGACCACAACTCTCTCCCACATACCTAAGTGACTCTCACATAAAGGGACAACAGGGACTTGATCTGAGAAGGAAATTACATTCCAGATTGATATACTTTTTTGCCATGCATTTAGGGAGGAGTTGGTGAGCTTCCTGAATTCTTAGACCAAAGTTTAAATGGGGCTAATGGAGAAAATGTTAAGACTGTCAAGGGGAATTAATTCCAAGATTCTTCAGCGTCAAGATGCCTTAATGCCACCATCTCCTGCTTGCTACTAAGCCACAAGTTGAAACTTAACAATTAAAAAAAAAAAAAAAGAAGTAAATAGGAGAAATGTAAAAGATCATTAAAAATCATAAAAATGAAAAAAACTATGCTATAATGGAGGAGAAAAATAAAAATTAAAAGCAGTAAAATAAAATGAGATTAAATAAATATAAGCTAGGAAAAAAGTAAACTCAAAGTCAAACTCAAAAAAAAGAAAGTCAAAGTCAAAATGAACTGAAGAAAGTCACATTTTAAAAAAAGTGTAGGAGAGGAAAAATGGAACTTTTCCCTTCTATCTTCCTAGGTTTTATGAGTTAGCCCTGCAAAAAAAAAAAAAAGGTTAACAAGAGAAAAACAGAAGTTAATGAACATGTGTATTTGTACATACATTCAGGAGTATTGTACAAATACACATGTTCATTAACTTCTACATTCAGGAGTATTGGAAGCTTCCCTGGTGGCTCAGAGGTTAAAGCGTCTGCCTGCATTGCAGGAGACCTGGGTTCAATCCCTGGGTTGGGAAGATTCCCTGGAGAAGGAAATGGCAACCCACTCTAGTATTCTTGCCTGGAGAATCCCATGGATGGAGGAGCCTGGTGGGCTACAGTCCATGGGGTCACAAAGAGTCGGACACGACTGAGCAACTTCACTTTCACTTTCAGGAGTATTGGGTGATAAGTAACTCAAAACAGTGGTTAGAACTTAGGCTTATATAACATCTTAGCAGAAGAACAATATATTTTTAGAGAAATGACAAGACAAAGGAAAAAAGACTGAGTTACTAGGGCAGTAAATTACAGGAGGGTAAATGTATGGGGAACTATGGAAAGTGAGGACTTGAAGGTTTGTTATGTAGATTCCTCTGGTGCTGTTTCTAGGTTGTCATTAATAACTGTCTAGAGTGTCTCCCATGATGGTGACTCACTTCTGTCCTTCATGGTAGAGAAAGAAGGGACACCTTTACAGATTTACGTCCTACTTTTGGCAAATGGAGGAGAAAACAGAGATTTTCCTATACTCGCTTGTTCCTGACTGCCTTTAGCTCAAAATAATTCTTATGCCAACATGGTATATATTTGGAGGTGGCATATTCTGGTACCCTTCAAAAGCAGTCGTGATCCCTGAAACACAGATAGAATGCTGCTGCTGCTGCTAAGTCGCTTCAGTCATCTCTGACTGTATGCAGCTCCATAGACAGCAGCTCACAAGGCTCCTCTGTCCCTGGGAGTCTCCAGCCAACAATACTGGAGTGGGCTGCCATTTCCTTCTCCAACAGATAGAATAAGAGGGCTCAAATATGTAAAAGAGAATACCATAAAATAATCTGTAAGCTGAATAAGATCAGGCCTCCATGTTCTGATCTTAGGATTGAACAGCATAGCGTGCATCCAGAAGAAATCCTAGGTCACCTGTAGATGGAATAAGAAGAAAATAGATGTCACTGCGGAAAGTCTTTTGAGGGGGCAAGGTAAGGGGAATTATAGTGCCCAGGACAGCAGGGCTAGTCTCTAAAAGCCCTCTTTGGATGTGTTTCATTGATGGAGAGCCCACTTCTGAGCAGGTGTTAGGAATTACATCACTGCCCTCCATGTGGTCCCCACAACAAGCTGCTCTCCTGTTTCCTCATTCCCTGAGCTCCACTGCCCAGGCACTGCCTTCTTCCTAAAGCCATACCGCTTCACAAGCGACCACCCTTCCCCTCGGACCTGCCACAGTGCTTCCTGATCATTTTTCTTGAAAGGAGCAATATCCCCCCAATCTGGAATTCTAGTGAATTATATTCCCTTTATAAAATACAAATGATACTGCAAAAATATAAAGTATTTAAGAGGCTAAGAGTAGGGAAATTGACCCTAGAGAAGATTTTATTTTTAAAAATATTTATTTATTTGGCCACGTTGCATCTGAGGTGCAACGTGCAGGGTTTTCATCTCAGCACATGGGATCTTTCATCATTGTGTGGGGGCTCTCTAGTTGTGGCGCTCAGGCTGAGTATACAGTGGGCAGGCTTAGTTGCCCCACCACGTGGAGGATCTTAGCTCCCCAACCAGGGATTGAACCCACATCCCCTGCATTGGAAGGCAGATTCTTAACCACTGGACCACCAGGGAAGTCCTTTAAGAGGATTTTAAACTAAAATGGCAGAGCAGTGGCATTACAAGATTTGACACTAACCATCTGATTCCTGCAATGAATCTACCTGCAATGAGGAACATCTGGGTTAGATCCCTAGGTCGGGATGATCCCCTGGAGAAGAGCATGACAACCCACTCCAGTATTCTTGCCTGCAGAATTCCATGGACAGAAGAGCCTGGCGGGCTCCAGTCCATGGGGTCACAAAGAGTCAGACACAACTGAGAGACTAACACTTTCACTTTAATCTGAGTCCTGGTACATCGGCCTGGTAGTCCAGGCTGGTACAGCTGTGCCAAGCCCAGGCTTAGGGAAATATGGAGACAGACAAGGGAGGGAAGCCTGAGAGTTGTAATTGGTCGTTATCTCAATAGGAACTGACAAGACAAAGAAACTACTTAAAAAGAAAAAAAAGATGATGTCTAGTTACGCTAATGTGCCAAATTGGGTCCATCCCCTGCACCAGTTCCAATCAACTGGAAGAGGTTGCCTGGAGTGTAGTGCTGAACATCATGAGGCCACATGTGGACCCAGCAAGGAGAGGGGCCAGGATCAATCAGCAATGCCAGCTGTGAGTGCAGGGCTGGGGAGAGGTGCTGGGCACGTGTGCACAGCTGGCCCTGGGCCTGGGTGCCAGTTCTCAGGAGGAAAGCTGTGTCTTACTGGGTCAGGTTCAGAATGTCATAAGCTGAAAAGCTTGCGGGAGCCAGGTAGGTACCAGGAAAGAAAGGAGTAGGCAGGAAGGGCCTGTGTGTAGCTAGCAGAATATTTTTGGCAGCAAGGAACAGGGAAAGAAACTCCAATACTTTGGCCATCTGATGCGAAGAGCTGACTCATTTGATGAAAGTGAAAGAGGAGAGTGAAAAAGTTGGCTTAAAGCTCAACATTCAGAAAACTAAGATCATGGCATCCGGTCCCATCACTTCATGGCAAATAGATGGGGAAACACTGAAAACAGTGGCTGACTTTATTTTTCTGGGCTCCAAAATCACTGCAGACGGTGATTGCAGCCATGAAATTAAAAGACACTTACTCCTTGGAAGGAAAATTATGACCATCCTAGACAGCATATTCGGAGAAGGCAATGGCACCCCACTCCAGTACTCTTGCCTGGAAAACCCCGTGGATGGAGGAGCCTGGTAGGCTACAGTCCATGGGATCGTGAAGAGTCGGACACGACTGAGCGACTTCACTTTCACTTTTCACTTTCATGCATTGGAGAAGGGAACGGCAACCCACTCCAGTGTTCTTGCCTGGAGAATCCCAGGGATGGGGGAGCCTGGTGGACTGCTGTCTATGGGGTCGCACAGAGTCGGACACGACTGAAGCGACTTAGCAGCAGCAGCAGCAGCAGACAGCATATTGAAAAGCAGAGACATTACTTTGTCAACAAAGGTCCGTCTAGTCAAGGCTATGGTTTTTTTCAGTGGTCTTGTATGGATGTGAGAGTTGGACTCTAAAGAAAGCTGAGTGCCGACGAATTGATGCTTTTGAACTCTGGTGTTGGAGAAGACTCTTGAGAGTCCCTTGGACTGCAAGGAGATCCACCCAGTCCATCCTAAAGGAGATCAGTCCTGGGTGTTCATTGGAAGGACTGATGTTGAAGCTGAAACTCCAATCCTTTGGCCACCTGATGTGAAGAGCTGACTCATTTGAAAAGACCCTGAGGCAGGGAGGGATTGAGGGCAGGAGGAGAAGGGGACGACAGAGCATGAGATGGCTGGATGGCATCACCGACTCGATGGACATGGGTTTGGGTAGACTCCGCGAGTTGGTGATGGACAGGGAGGCCTGGCGTGCTGCGGTTCATGGGGTCGCAAAGAGTTGGACACGACTGAGTGACTGAACTGAACTGAACTGAACAGGGAAAGAAGGGCTTCTCTGGAGGCTCAGTAGTAAAGAATCCACCTGCCCATGCAAGAGACACAGGTTCAATCCCTGGGTCAGGAAGATCCCATGGAGAAGGAATTAGCTATCCACTCAAAAATTCTTGCCTGAGAAATTCCATGGAGAGAAGAGCCTGGCGGGCTAGAGTCCCTGCATTTGCAAAAGAGTTGAACACGACTTAGCAGCTAAACAAGAACAGAGAAAGAAACCCAATTTAACCTGCTAGAACAACGTGGAACTGTAGAAGACAACAGTTCAGGAATATAGTTGGATGAATAACGCTCCACCTTGCCGGGGTCCAGCCCCGGTGGAACCAGGGTGATCTGAAGCGTGGACAGCGTTGGCGAGGAAAAACTTATTTATTTATTAATATAAGATTAGATTAGGAAGAAATAGTGTAGTAGGAAAATTAAGTGGAGAAAAGAGGCTGATTAACTTGGTTTACGTGGAAAACCAATAAAGTTCCAGACAAGGAACTTGCACCATCTACGTTAGGCCACCAGCGCCCGTTTGAATATCGGAGAGTGCCCCGCCTTGGGCTCTCTCTCTTACGGATCTTAAAAGCCGGGACAAGTAAGTAGACATGGTTAGCCTCCACGATCCAAGGGATCAGCCTGAAAAGGAGAGAGAGGAAGCAAGAGAAAGAATCGACTGGGGGAGGCCAGGCTTGTGCAAGAACCTCCTCCAACTTTATTGTTCAAAAGGTGTTTATATACCCTAAATTTTACATAATGGAAGATACAGAGTCATGCAGGGGCAGCAATCCTGACCCTTTCTGTGTATCTTTTTGTATATAAAAGGTCTCAGGTGATTTACATTATCTTCTGGCCAAGAGGCTTGCAAACACTTTTTGGCTCTCTTTCTTGATGAATGTTAATCTTGTTTCCCCTGAAGTGTTTTTCTTTAATCTGCATCTCCTTAAAGCACTAAAGTTACATCTCTATAGAACAAAGGTGCAGTGGGTTATAACAAAGAAGGTACTTAACTCAAAGATCTAATGTTGCTACTTGTTTTTTCTATATACCAACTATATCAACAAATAAAATATATGAAAATTTGGCAGCAAGTATTGGCTCAACAAATGAAACCTTTAACCAGTCCTATTCTAATGATTTTGACTCCTCGGAAGCCCCTACATTCCTAGGATGTTTTAAGCTTCCTCTGCCTCCCACGGTCAGGAGGCCTCAAACAATCACATGCGCAGCTAGAAAGCCATCAGAGGGGTTTCTGGATTGAAACACTCATATTATGCCCAGGAGATTTATTATCTAAAAGCTCTAAATTAATTTTTTTTCCAGAAAAAGGTGGTGGGGGGACAGCCCCCTGTTAATGACAGAAAAGTAGGTGGAAAGCATAACACAGTAAAGCAGGCAGACTCTGGTCTTGGGGGGTAGATGCTCAGGAAATTCTAGGGGGAACCCCTGAAGCCTGATCACGTCCTTGCGTTTTGTCAGGCTTCCTTCCGCATGACCTTGTCACGGGTGGGATTCCTCACGTTGGCCCCCAGCACCACCTAACGAGACTTTGAGAGGCAGGGTGGGCCAAATGTGCTACAGTGAAGGATCCAGCCCTGCTTTTCCTCTTCCCTTGGCTCCTCCGCTTCCATATGGACACCCATCATGACCACCTATCTCCTTTGCTTTAGGAACCCTGGCTTAAATCTTTAGTGACTGGCACTCCTGGGGCTGGTCCATCAGTGTGTCTATGATCCAACTGGTCTAATTAGATTGCAGGGAATCATTTATTTCATGTTTGAGGGAGAGGCTTTCCTTTCCTACCCACAGTTACAACAAGAAAGTTTATTGTCCAGTCACTGCTGATCATCGCCTTGCTACCATGGAGAAAGTCATCCTGAGGTCATTTCAACATGGAGGAGGGAAAAGATGAGAGAAGAGCAGGAAATAGAGGTGGAACTTTCAACTACAGCACATCTGGTTTACCATGCCGCTCCAGGTTTGAAGTGGGTCTCTCTCATTAGGTCAAAATCAAGCTGTCAGCAGGGCTACACTCCTTCTGGAGGTTCTAGAGGAGAACGGTTTTGTGTTCTTTTCCAGTTTCAAGAAGCCACCTGCATTCCTTGGCTCATAGCCCTCTTCTCCACCTTCAAAGCCAGCAATGTTGCATCTCTCTTGATCATCCTCCATAGTCCCATCTTCTGACTACAGTCAGGAAAGGGTATCTGCTTTTAAAGACTTATGTTATCATATTAGGTCCGCCTTCATAATGGATAATCTCCCCATCTCAAAACTCTTAAATAAATCATAGCTACAAAGTCCCTTTTGCCCTGCAAAACAATTTAGTCACACATCCCAGGGGTGAGATGTGGACTGCTTTGCAGGGACATTATTCTGCCTACCACGCTGCCTCATAATTTCTTCAGGCCCAGATTCACACTTTGTGGCTGCATATTTCCAGACTGTACATCGAGATTTAAGAATATTAGGGGGGAAAAGGGATTTCCCAGGAATAAAAAGAAAAAAATCATTAATACAGCAATATGTCCTGTTTGACGGGTAACAGTATCTCCCTGGATTAAATGATGAACTATTCAAAAGGGTCCACGGGTGAACTTTAACCAAAAGAAAGCTGAGCAAAGCCCAAATTAAACTGCATAGGTTCCATAAAGTCTTTAGAGAGCTTACAGTATGAAAGGGAGGTCACAGGTGAGGTTATATTTCTCATAACCCCCAAGGACACAATCACTTTTATGTCAAGCTGGAAATGAAATAAAATGCAGGCTTCTAAAAAATTGTCAGATCAAGGAGAATGTCTTGACTGGACAATGAGAAAATATATATCTCTTTGGTCACCCCCTCAATCCTTTTAACTCTGGGGATTGTCATTCAATAGCTAACCCGGTCATGGAAATTAATTCATCCAGTCCAAAGGAAAGTGTCTGCCAGAGGATGAACAGCAGAGGATCTGGCTACAATTAAAAGCACTTGCTCCTTCTCAGCTCAGCTACTCAATAGAGAAGGAGGGGAGGGGCGAGAACATCAAATAAAAAGAACCGCGAGGAGTTTTGCCAGCTAACAGCAGCATGGACAGAGGATTGAACACAGGGAATCTGGGCTCAGCAGACATTCATCATCGCCCCTGCTTTGGCTATCAACTAGCTATGAAGATTTTGGTCAATGGCCTTAACTTTTTAGGGGCCATGTTTCCTCCTCTGACTTTTTTTTATTCTAACAGTATTTGTATTCATTCTCTTTTTAAAATGCATTTAAAAGGGACTTCCCTGGTAGTCCACTGGCTAAGACTCTGCGCTCCCAATGCAGGAGGTTCCAGGTTCAATCCCTGGACAGGGAACTAGATCCCACATGTTGCAGCTAAGACCCAGCACAGCCAAATAAATAAAATAAATTAAAAAAATAATAAAATGCATTGAAGAAAAATTCATGGGATTTCCCAGGTGGTCCAATGGTTAAGAATCCATCCTGCAATGTGGGGGGTCACAGGTTCAATTCCAAGTCAGAGAATTAAGATCCCACATGCCTGGGGGTAATTAAACCCTCAAACGCGGCAACCATGAGCCCATGCACTGCAACAAAGATCCCGTTTGCTTCAACTAAGACCTGATGCAGGCAAACAAATACATAATAAAAAAAAAAGAAAAGAAAAAAATTCGTAATACTCTAACTCCATACAAGTATAGGCACCTGTCCTCTTATCCCAACCCCAAAAGTAAAAAATCTGGTGGGTGCCCTGCCATATTTTCATCATGCTTGTATACCAACATTTATTCCTACTCAGAGAGTTTGAATTTTTAGTTCTTATAAAAATTGAATTTTTTAAAGAAAAGAAAAAAAATGAATTATACTATGTTTCAGTTCAGTTCAGTCGCTCAGTCGTGTCCGACTCTTTGCGACCCCATGAATCGCAGCACGCCAGGCCTCCCTGTTCATCACCATCTCTCGGAGTTCACTCAGACTCACATCCATCGAGTCAGTGATGCCATCCAGCCATCTCATCCTCGGTCGTCCCCTTCTCCTCCTGCCCCCAATCCCTCCCAGCATCAGAGTCTTTTCCAATGAGTCAACTCTTCGCATGAGGTGGCCAAAGTACTGGAGTTT
>SJYT01012682.1:202461-222498 GCA_006410635.1 Cephalophus harveyi
TGTCATCTGCATATCTGAGGTTATTGATATTTCTCCCGGCAATCTTGATTCCAGCTTGTGTTTCTTCCAGTCCAGCGTTTCTCATGATGTACTCTGCATATAAGTTAAATAAGCAGGGTGACAATATACAGCCTTGACGCACTCCTTTTCCTATTTGGAACCAGTCTGTTGTTCCATGTCCAGTCCTAACTGTTGCTTCCTGACCTGCATACAGATTTCTCAAGAGGCAGGTTAGGTGGTCTGGTATTCCCATCTCTTTCAGAATTTTCCACAGTTTATTGTGATCCACACAGTCAAAGGCTTTGGCATAGTCGATAAAGCAGAAGTAGATGTTTTTCTGGAACTCTCTTGCTTTTTCCATGATCCAGCGGATGTTGGCAATTTGATCTCTGGTTCCTCTGCCTTTTCTAAAGCCAGCTTGAACATCAGGGAGTTCACGGTTCACGTATTGCTGAAGCCTGGCTTGGAGGATTTTGAGCATTACTTTACTAGCATGTGAGATGAGTGCAATTGTGCGGTAATTGGAGACTCCACAATTTCCCTTTTTCTCATTTACCATAGATATCCTCTAGAATAATTCATACAAATCTAATTCATTCATTTATACTCACTTTAATTGAAATTATGAATATTATGCTTATGTCAAAATATATCCTATTAGGGGACATCCAGGAGGTGTCTCAATTATGCTTTGTTTTATCACTAAAAAGTATGCAACAAGCTTCCTTGATTAGTTATTACATCCTCCCACATTTTTTTTTTTTAATTTGATTACACCATGTCTTTAGTTGCAGCACATGGGAACTTTAGTTGTGGCAGTCAAATTCCTAGTTGCAGCATGTGGGATCTAGTTCCCTGACCAAGAATGAAACCTGGACCTCATGCATTGGGAGTTTGGTGTCTTAGCCACTGGGCCACCAGAAAATTTCCATATATTCTCCCATTTTCATATCAGAAGACTATATTCCCAAAAATGAGATGTGAGGCAATAATATGTATTTCTTATTTTAATGGATATTATTATACTGTCTTCTCAAAGATAGCAACAATTTGCATTCTTAGCTACAAGATATGAGGAAGCCTGGTTTTCCCTCCCCAACAGCACTACAGATTATTACCCATTTTCATTTTTGCCACTTGATGAGGAAAAAATGTCTCATATTATTTAATTTGCATTTCCAAACATTGGTAAGGTGAGTCACCTCACTCTTTAGTAAATCTTAGTTAGTAGGTCAGACTTTCACTCTGGACAGATACTCATGGGAAAAATGGAGGAGCTTGACTAAATTTCTAGCAAAATAATGTGGCATAACCGTCTTAGTCTACAACCAATCGGTGCCTGAAACCAGTCTAAGGCTTGGCCATTGTGCAAAAGACCTTGTCCACAGTTGAAGAAAGACTCTCAAAAAACTCGCAGAGATGTCTGAATTGCAAACAACATGACCACAGAGGCAGGAGAGTTGACTGTGAAGTTCACCATAAATTTGTTTTTGACACGTAAGTATTGCCAGACCTGGAACAGAGGTGAAGCTCATCTTGACTGCCTGAAGCACTAGAATGAGAAGCACTTTGAAGTCCACAGGGCTCAGGATGAAAGAGAGATTGTTGTGGGAGCCCTGATACCGTCCCCAAGTGGGAAGAGAGTGCAGCTGGCCCCTGGGGCTCATAGGTGTTTGGAGCTCTCTGATCTGGGTGGAAGGAAAGCCAGCACCATCATCACCAGCCCACTCGTCCCTCCTCCTCACAGAGGCTGCAGGGCTCAGAGCCATCCTACTCCTTTCCCCCACTTGCCCTCCTCTCCCTTGACCTTTCCTCATTTTATCCAGAAGTCACCTGAACAAATGCGTTGGGGGAAATGGAGAGAACATTGTGATCTTCTGCACCCCAAGTCCACCAGGAATGACCAGTCATGGCTGGTGAGGGGGAAATTAAATGATATTCAAAACTCTGCAGAGAACAAACAGAAATTGTAGGCAAGATGACAGACATAAAATCTATGATTCTCTTCAGAGAGTCAGCTTTCAAGCTAGAAAAACCACCAGCACCTCTTATTGCTAAAGCTTCCGACACCTGGATCTCAGCTCCATCCAGGACTGTGTGTACACAGCTTTCTCTCTAGCCTCTCCTCGCCCGCCCCCTCCTTTTTCCCCAGAACTGTGCCTCCCTTATCAGGACACCGTCTGACCCCTAGCGGCCACGCTGCCTTCAGCTGCACCAGGCAGGCGGCCTTTATCTGCTGGCTTGTCAAAATTCAAATTTGCTGACAGGTAAAGCGCCCTTTCTTTTGAAAAACTAATGTCTGTAAATTACCACAGTGATGGATCTCCGCCTTTAAGAGGGTCTTCAGAACAAGTAAACTTCAGAGAAGCTACCAGAGAGGCCTAAACATCAAAGAACACAAGCAATCCTTTGTCGTGCAGCAGCGCTACTTGGCATTTCTCTGGAATCGATTTTCTCCGTGTCTTTAAACTCAGGTTTCAGAGCCCTGAGGTCTGCCTTTTTAAAAAAGAGTAAAGAATTACACTGAAGGTAAGAAGTGTCCACACAGCCTTCCCAACCACCCTGATTGAGGCTTCATGAAACAGGAAAGCCTAGAAACCAGAATATTTTCAGTCCTGTGAAGCTGCCTAAATTAGTTCTAAATGGTGGGGACAGGCAGTGGGAGTTCTGAGGTTGTGAAGCACTTTGGTTCTTTGTCTATTTTGTGAAGCATTTGGCAAGGGGTGGAAAGAAATTGAAGACTGAGGCAAACAGAATGACTGAGCCACACAGAGGTCTCGTCCAGAGAGCCTACCTCCAAACCCCACCCTGGTCTGGTCAGATCTGACTCAGGATCCGCTGGGCTGAGCTTCTAGAAGGAGAGTCTCAGAAGCCACAGCTGAGGAAATCTCGAGTCAGCAGGGTTTCCCAGTCATTGTACACACACACATACAAACACACACACACACACATACACAACTGGCCTCTGGTCCCAGATGGCTCTCAAAGTAGGATGACCCCATCTTAAAAAAGAGCAAAAGATCTGAACAGACATTGGACCAAAGACAATATACGGAGGGCAAGTGAGTATATGAAAAAATGCTTAGTACCATTTATCATTAGGGAATTGTAACACAATGAAGTAGTATTGGATTCTAGTAGTATTGGATTCCCAAGTATAAAATAAATCTCCATGAGTCCACACTGATGTAAATAAGTGGTGGAATAAATAAAGGATAGACAAATTTCCCATGATTCAGGATTCCAAATAATTTATGTAAATTCTCCCTGATTAAGCAGACAGAGCATAGCAACTTCCCACTCCCTAGGTGTGGGCTGCAAATGGGGAATGCCTTCCAAAGAGCACAGTCTGGAAGAGAGAGAGAGGACGTGTGACGTTACAGTGGAGAAACCTGACCAGCCTCCCTAGAGCAGATGGTGAAGGTTAGCTCTTCAGTGACAAGTCATCCTGATGGTACACACCCCTGAGAGAAGGTGATGAGCATTGCACTTGACCTCTATGATCTTCCTCCCCAACACCCATAATCTGAGTCTAGTGATGAGAAGAACATTAGATGAATCCTGAGGAACGGTCTACAGAATACCTGATCAGTACTACCAAATTTTGTCAAAGTCATCAAAAACAAGGGAAGTCTGAGAGAATGTCATGGCTCAGACGAGACTCAGAAGGCACGACAGCTAATTGTAATGTAATCCCTGAACAGAATCCTGGAACAGAAAAAGGATATTAGATAGAAAGTAAGGAAATCTGAATAAAACAGGGACTTTAGTGGATAATAATGCATTTAATATCAATCCATTAATTGTGACAAATGTTTCATTGTTGTTGATCAGTTGCTCAGTCGTGTCAGACTCTTTGCAACCCGGCGGACTGCAGCACGCCAGGCTTCCCTGTCCTTTACCATGTTCCAGAGTTTGCTCACATTCACGTCCATTGAGTCAATGATTCTATCTAACCATCTCATCCTCTGCTGCCCCCTTTTTCTCCTGTCTTTCCCAGCATCAGGGTCTTTTCCAAAGAGTCAGTTCTTCGCATCAGTTGGCCAAAGTATTGGAGCTTTGGTTTCAGCATCAGTGCTTCCAATGAATATTCAGGGTTGATTTCCTTTAGGATTGACTAGTTTCATCTCCTTGGAGCCCAAGAGACTCTCAAGAGCCTTCTCCAACACCACAATTTGAAAGCATCAATTCATGTTTCATACTAACATATTGATAGCAGGGGAACTGGGATCATGGTATATGGGAACTCTCAGTTCTATCTTTGCAATTTTTCTTTAAATTCAAAACTAGTCTATAACTAAAACAAAAGTTTACTCAGGGGACTTCCCTAGTGGTTAAGGATCCTCCTTTCAATGCAGGGGATGTGGGTTTGATCCCTGGTCAGGGAACTAAGATCCCACATTCCTTGGGGCAACTAAGCCTCCTCACCACAACTTGAGAAGCCGGAGCTCTTCAACGAAGACCCAGCACAGCCAAGAAAAAAAAAAAAAGCTAATGCAAAAAAGCAAAGTAGATGAGAGTGAAGTTGCTCAGTCATGTCTGACTCTTTGCGACCCCATGGACTATAGCCTACCAGGCTCCTCCTGTCTATGGGATTTTCCAGGCAAGTATACTGGAGTGAGTTGCCATTTCCTTCTCCAGGAGATCTTCCTGACCCAAGGATTGAACCAGGGTCTCCTGCATTATGGACAGACATTTTATCATCTGAGCCACCAGGGAAGTTTGCCCAGGACTATCCTGATTTCAGTACTGAAATAATGGCATCCCCGGTCACTCCTGAGTCAGGGTAAAACAAGAGGGCTCGTCACCCTGTGATACTCCAGCCTGCTCCACAAAACAAATTCCTGTGCCACGCTAAGAACGCATTCGTGAACTACCCTAGCTTTCCTTTCCTGCGGTTTTGATTTGTTGCCCTTTTGGTCACTAAGTTATGTCTGACTCTTTGTGTCCCCATGGATTGTAGCCCACCAGCCTCCTCTGTCCATGGGATTCTCCTGGCAAGAATACTGCAGTGGGTTGCCATGCCTTTCTCCAGGGGATCTTCCTGACCCAGGGACTGAACCCATGTTTTCTGAATTGGCAGTTGGGTTCTTTACCACTGAGCCATTTGTTGTGTAAATTCTTTAAGGCCTGGAACACTTGCTATTTCCCATAATTGACCTAAAAATCAACAAGACACAACAGTAACGATTTTACTTCAGTGGAAATATCCATGGTGAGAATAGAAAGCTTTCTCAGACATAATCGACATTTCCTATGCTCAACGTCTTGTGGCTTGACGAATCTTGAGTAATTCACAGAAACATGGTTATGGCAGCTCTGGTGGGTTCTTACGGCATGAGACACAATTTCAGCGATGAATCACAGACACAGGCAAAACAAGTCAGATCTGTTATCTGACAACCTATGAGAAACCTAAGTACATTAGGGTCAGAGCTGGCCTGGGGTAATTCAGCTGAACAACTGTCCAGAACACATCTACAGGGTTAAATATCATGAAGACACTAAAATGCCACTGGAAAAATGACAAGGTGGAAAAAATGGAATTTTCCAGAACTCCTTTTAGGGAGGTCACTGACCATGGCTGGAAGAAATACAAATACTACTCAGCTCTAAATCCTTCCTAGAGGGCTTCAACATATGAATTTGATCATCTTTCTTAGATACACAGAAAGCCACACATCAGAGGAAAATCACTGCACTGATGGGGGGCTTGTCCAAAGAATGTCTAGTTGGACTTATACACATGTGGATTTAGGAACAACTTTTCAAACCTAGAGCATTGTAAATAAAGAAGCATCTGTCATTTGATAAGCCTCGAGGTTGGAAAAGTATAGAGCTCCCCCACTCCCTCCCACCTTCAAAATCCACCGCAGATCTCCCATCCCCAGCCAGGCGCCAAATTCCAGAAGCAAGCCTGTGAACTGCATCCCAGGGAAGAGTGGCTCCAGGTGCCCTGAGGCCTTTAATTGCACAGAGATGATTGTGCAGGTTTGGAACTCTGCCCTTCCTGCACACAGAACTCAACCCTTCCTCCAAAAAACCCTGGACTAAATTTCAAACATGTATGAGTTTGAAGAGCAAGCAAATTATTAGCCAGTCAAGGCCTCCACTAGTTGGATCCAATTCAGGTCAGGGCAGGCACTGTGTTGAAGGCATAGGGCCCAGCTTTAAGGATTCCGGGTTTAAATCCTGCCAGGGGCTCTTATGAATTATGTAACTTTGAGCAGAATCTTGACCTCTGGAGCCCTGGATTCGTCATCTGTAAAATAAGGATAATTTCATCCATCAAATTATTTTCAATAATGCTTGTGAAACACCTGCAATGGTCTGACTCATCGTGGGGTCTACATTCCTTCCCACATCCTGTGTCACTCCGGGAGACTGTCCTGTCACTCCTCCGATGATCTGGGACAGGTATCCTCCTACCTGCCTCCCCCTGCCCTCTGCAGGTGGTCTCTTCTCTCAGAGAGGAAGGAAGAAGCCAGAGGCAGCTGTCTCAGGCCCGGACATCTGCACGTGACCTTCGTCTTCTTTCCTCCTGGACGGGGCCCGTCTCTAGACCACGTCTGTGGAGCCCACGACTCTGACCTGGGAGACTGGGCTCTTCTGATTATTCCCTCCCACCTTCTAATCAGCCTCTCTCCAACCGGCTCTTAGGCTTGCTCAAGTGGCTCATGTTTTGGGTTTTTTGGTTGTTTTTTTTTTTAAAGATTTGTCCTTGGTCCCACTCCAGGTTCTGCTCTAAATATCAATCCTCCCATCAAACCAAACTGCTTATAATGTGCGCCTGTCTCACCATTTTCAGCTCCTCATCTCTTGCTCCTCAACCCCCATAATCTGCCTTGCTCCCATCAGTCCCCCAAATGTGCTCTCCAAGCTATGGCTCACTCACTTCTGACATCCTTGACCACCCCCTTCCAGAACTCCCATGGCCCCGTGGATCTAGACTTACCTCCTTCTCTGACTTGTTCTGAAAAGATGGCCTTTCTCAGTGTTCAGGCCTAAGCTCCCCTCTCTTCTCTATCCATACACTGTGGGCTACCCCAGCCTCTCATGGCTCTAATTAAGTTTATCCAAATGCTACAGACTTACAAGCTCTAACTTTAGGTCTGTTCTGCAGACCCTTATATCCAACTACAGGTATCTCCATTTAAAGAGAATTCGCTAGAAGGGGAGATAAATTATTAACTTGTCTAAGGCATTGGGCTTTCCAGGTGGTGCTAGTGGTAAAGAACCCACCTGCCAATGCAAGAAACATAAGAGACACAGGTTCAACCCCTGGGGCAGGAAGATCCCCTGGAGGAGGGTATGGCAACCCACGCCAGTATTCTTGCCTGCAGAATTCTATGGACAGAGGAGCCTGGCAGGCTATGGTCTACAGTATTGCAAAGAGTTAGACACAACTGAAGCAACTTAGCATGCACACACACACTAAGGCACTGTCAGTCTGCACAGACTTGATGGCTTGACCAATGGCAACTCATTTCTCCTAGTTCTGGAGGCTGGAAGTACAAGATCAAGGTGTCAGCAAGCTTTTCTCTTTGGCTTGCAGACAGCCCCCTACTGGGGTGTCCTCTTATGGTTTCTTGTGTGTGCACACCCCTGATGCCTCTTTGCATGTCCAGATTTCCTCTTCTTGTAAGAACACCAGTCAGATTGAATTAGGCCCCACCCTACAGCCTTGCTTTCACTTACTCACCTCTTTAAAGGCCTTGTCTTCAAACAGAGCAACACTCTGAGGCACTGGAGGGTTAGGGCTTCAACATATGGATTTGAACAGAATGCAGTTCAGTCCCAAACAGGCATGTACTCAGTATGTCAATTAAGATGTGTGAGTGAGTCCAAAAGTCACTTCAGCATCAACATGTCCACCACCATCTCCATCTTTACCCCTCAGACCCCATCTTCTGCCTATGGGCCCTTCCCAGGACATGGCACCCATTTCGCTCACCACCTCTATGATCAGTCCATCACAGGTATACCTCTGCAATCACTCACTTCTTTCTATCCTCTCAGCAACACAAATGGTCCAAGCTGCCGTCCTCTCTCCTCTGCATTATCACAGTCAGTTCAGTTGCTCAGTCATGTTCGACTCTTTGCAACCCCGTGGACTGCAGCATGCCAAGCCTCCCTGTCCATCATCAACTCCCGAAGTTTGCTCAAACTCATGTCCATTGAGTAGGTGATCCATCCAACCATCTCATCCTCTGTCGTCCCCTTCTCCTGCCTTCAATCCTTCCCAGCATCAGGGTCTTTTCCAATGAGTCAGTTCAGCTTCAGCATCAGTCCTTCCAATGAATATTCAGGACTGATTTCCTTTAGGATTGACTGGTTGGATCTCCTTCCAGTCCAAGGGATTCTTAAGAGTCTTCTCCAGTACCACAGTTCACAAGCATCAATTCTTCTGCACTCAGCTTTCTTTATAGCCCAACTCTCACATCCATACATGACTACCGGAAAAGCCATACCTTTGACTACCTGGACCTTTATTGGCAAAGTAATGTTTCCACTTTTCAATATGCTGTCTAGGTTGGTCATAACTTTCCTTCCAAGGAGCAATTGTCTTTTAATTTCATGGCTGCAGTCACCATCTGCAGTGTCTCCTAACTGGTCTCTCCCCGCTGGGGTGGCCTACCCACAACCCATTCTTCACGTGGCAGTAAGAATGAGCCTTTTCAAATGCTATTCTGATCAACAGATACCCACTGCCCTCACAATGAGGTCTGCATTCTTCAGTATGGCCCACAAGGATTACCTGATCATAACCCTCCTTATCTCCTCCTCTTCAATTTCTTTCAGTTCTTCAAATGCACCACTCTTTATTGCATATACTCTTTGCTTCTTCTGGGACACTCTCCACATTTCCTGTAGCACACTGTTACTTGTTCATTAGTTTTTACATTAAAAGTCACTTTCTCCAGGAAGTCCTCCCTGATCTCCCCTACAAAGGGGATTGGGTACCTCCCTTTATACTGTCAGTTCAGTTCGGTTCAGTCGCTCAGTTGTGTCTGACTCTTTGCGACCCCATGAACCGCAGAACACCAGGCCTCCCTGTCCATCACCAACTCCCGAAGTTTGCTCAAACTCATGTCCATCGAGTCAGTGATGCCATCCAACCATCTCATCCTCTGTCGTCCCCTTCTCCTCCTGCCCTCAATCTTTCCCAGCATCAGGGTTTTTTCAAATGAGTCAGCTCTTTGTATCAGGTGGCCAAAGTATTGGAGTTTCACCTTCAACATCAGTCCTTCCAATTAACACCCAAGACTGATCTCCTTCAGAATGGACTGGTTGGATCTCCTTGCAGTCCAAGGGACTCTCAAGAGTCTTCTCCAACACCACAATTCAAAAGCATCAATTCTTCGGTGCTCAGCTTTCTTTATACTCCAACTCTCACATCCATACATGACTAGTGGAAAAACCACAGCCTTGACTAGACGGACCTTTGCTGGCAAAGTAATGTCTCTGCTTTTTAATATGCTGTCTAGGTTGGTCATAACTTTCCTGACAAGAAGTAAGTGTCTTTTAATTTCATGGCTGCAATCAGCATCTGCAGTGATTTTGGAGCCCACCAAAAAATAAAGTCTGACACTGTTTCCACTGTTTCCCCATCTATTTCCCATGAAGTGATGGGACCAGATGCCATGATCTTAGTTTTCTGAATGTTGAGCTTTAAGCCAACTTTTTCGCTCTCCTCTTTCACTTTCATCAAGAGGCTCTTTAGTTCCTCTTCACTTTCTGCCATAAGGGTGGTGTCATCTGCATATCTGAGGTTATTGATATTTCTCCTGGCAATCTTGATTCCAGCTTNTTCGCTCTCCTCTTTCACTTTCATCAAGAGGCTCTTTAGTTCCTCTTCACTTTCTGCCATAAGGGTGGTGTCATCTGCATATCTGAGGTTATTGATATTTCTCCTGGCAATCTTGATTCCAGCTTGTGTGTCTTCCAGTCCAGCATTTCTAATGATGTACTCTGCCTATAAGTTAAATAAGCAGGGTGATAATATACAGCCTTGACGTTCTTTTCATATTTGGAACCAGTCTGTTGTTCCATGTCCAGTTCTAACTATTGCTTCCTGACCTGCATACAGGTTTCTCAAGAGGCAGGTCAGGTGGTCTGGTATTCCCATCTCTCTCAGAATTTTCCACAGTTTATTGTGATCCACATAGTCAAAGGCTTTGGCATAGTCAATAAAGCAGAAATAGATGTTTTTCTGGAACTCTCTTGCTTTTTCAATGATCCAGCAGATGTTGGCAATTTGACCTCTGGTTCCTCTGCCTTTTCTAAAACCAGCTTGAACATCTGGAAGTTCATGGTTCATGTATTGCTGAAGCCTGGTTTGGAGAATTTTGAGCATTACTTTACTAGCGTGTGAGATGAGTGCAATTGTGCGGTAGTTTGAGCATTCTTTGGCATTGCCTTTCTTTGGGATTGGAAAGAAAACTGACCTTTTCCGGTCCTGTGGTCACTGCTGAGTTTTCCAAATTTGCTGGCATATTGAGTGCAGCACTTTTACAGCATCATCTTTCAGGATTTGAAATAGTTCAACTGGAATTCCATCACCTGCACTAGCTTTGTTTGTAGTGATTCTTCCTAAGGCCCACTTGACTTCACCTTCCAGGATGTCTGGCTCTAGGTGAGTGATCACACCATCATGATTATCTGGGTCATGAAGATCTTTGTTGTACAGTTCGTCTGTGTATTCTTACCACCTCTTCTTAATATCTTCTTCTTCTGTTAGGTCCCTACCATTTCTGCCCTTTATTGTACTTTATACTTTGTATACTTTATACCCTTTATACTGTACTGCATGGTAAATTAGCTATCTCTTCCTCTAGAAATCATAATAGGAAACATGTCTCTGTTGCTCTTCCCCCAATGCCTAGTACTGTGTCAAAAATATAATACATACTGGATAAATATTGAATGAAAAAGTTAGTGAATGCAAGCATAGAACATGGCAAAAGTAATGGACACAGTGAAAGAAGACCTGAGTCCTTGTCTTAACTCTGTCTTTAACCAGCTACATCACAGTGTCTGTAGGCCAAATATTACTGGGCTAGAAGCCCATCTGTCAAAGTCTTTCAATTCTAAACAGCTATAATTCTTCATTTTTGATCCCAGGTAGAACAGACTGTGTTGCGTATCCAAGAAAGAGATCTTTTGCCTGCTACTGATTCAGACAGAATGCCGATAGCTTGATGGAAATATAAGAGGCCCAGGAAAGGCCAGCAGAAGGCAGAAGTAATAAAAAAAGACTGTTCCCTGACACTAAACGTCTTCTGAATCAAGATGATTAAATATATCATTCTTGACAACAATCCAAAGAGAAAAGAGACACTGAATGTAGTGACTTTTGGCCTCCCCTCCCCACGGTGTCTTTTTTCTCTTCCTCTGTCACCCTCCCTATATAAACTGATGGATTCTAATTCTTAATAAAATCTGTGTATGGTGGGAGTGGGGGTGGGTATCTCTTTGATGAAGATAATTATGGATCAAGTCCCAAAACCTTCTCTTAGCTTGATGAGATTGTTGTCAATTTCCAACAAGGAAAACACAATTCGTTTTAAGTAATAAAGGCTCCTTTCTGGTTTGCAAGAACTAGGATGAGGTGCTGTCTCTTATACACATCTCCTGAACAGAATCAAGCCACGGAAAACAGTAGGTGCGTGTGCTACAGATCTGAAGAAAACCTGGCAGCCTACCTTTCCTGTATTTTGTTTCTCCTCTTCTATTTTAAAAGCAGCAGCCCTTTCTACTGTATGTTTGATGCCAGCAAAGCAAACAAGAAATGTGACTAGGGCAGGAACACGTGTTTGCCACAGAAGGAAGCTGCAGAGGTCTGTCCATACATTTGCCTTGGAGGGAGAACAGGTGTGGCTACAGAGTTGCAGAAGTTGAGCAGAAATAAAATGAATGCAACGTAGAAGAATTCCTCTCAACAGGAGTGCCACAGTGCAACTCGTCAGAGTGCTGTGGATACAAAGGTGAATAAAACAGAGGATGTCAGTCTATCACAGGGATCCTCAACTTCGGTTGTTCGCTGAAATCACTAGGGAGCTTGAAAAAACACTGATGCGCTGTTGGCTGGGAATGTAAAATGGTGCAACCACATTGGAAAACCATATGATGGGCCCTCAAAAAATTAAAAATAAAATTACAATATGAACCAGTAATTCTATTTCTGGATATATAACTAAAAGAATTGAAAGCAGGGTCACTCATGTTCATAGCAGCATTATCCACAGTAACCAAAAGGTGAAAGCAACTAATCATCCATCAACAATGAATGCATAAACAAAATGGGTGTAAAAATACAAGGGGATATTATTTGGTCTCAAAAAGGAAGAGAATTTAGATATAGGGTATAACAAGTCAAATAAGCCAGTCATAAAAAGATAAATACTGAATAACTCTAATTACATGAGGTTCCTAAGTAGTCAAATCCATAGAGACAGAAAGTAGAATTATGTTGCCAGGGGCTAGAGGCAGGAGGTAATGGGAGTTATTTAATGGGTACAGAATTTCGATTTTGCCAGATGAAAAGTTTGGTGGATGGCTGGTGGTGATGGTAGCATAGCAACGTCCATGTACTTTATGCCACTGAAGTTAGACTTAAAACTAGTTAAGAAGATGAAGCTTACATTTTGAGTATTTCGCCAAATTTTAAAAGTAATTAGGTAATTAATTGATTTTTTTTTTTTTTAATAAAACACTATTGCCAAAGTCCTACCACCAGAGAGCCTGATTTAATTGTCCTGAAGTATACCCTGGACAAAGCGATTTTTAAAACCTCCTAGAAGATTCATTCTAGAAGCACTGCTGTGGACTTTAAAAACCACTAGTCTGGACAGAAAGAACTAAATCTATAGTTAGAATATCTGAATATCATTATCATTTAAAGTCACAGGAGCACTTGAAACTGCTGAACCTGTTTACCTCTTTATGTGTAAACTTATATGACAGACAGACCCACCTCATGGTGGTGCTGCCAGGATTCATTTAAGTTGGATTATGTGAAAAGTTTTTATACTTTAACAATCACAGGGCTGTGGGAGGGAGGCTCACGAGGGAGGGGATATATGTATACATATAGTTGATTCATGATGCAGCACAGCAGAAACCAACACAATATTATAAAGCAATTATATTCCAATTAAAAATTTTCTATCTGTATCAAACAATAAAAATGATTTTTTTTACTTTAAAAATAGTTTCTATGACTAGCAAAAAATATAAGAAAACAAAAGATCTATAAAGGATGATGCAATCAGCTAAGTCCATTTTTTTATGCTAACACAGAAAACTACCAGTCTTGGATGACAAGAATTAAAATGCTGTCACTGCAAGTGAACGTGTGAACTTAAAAAAAAATCGTGACATAATTAGATGGTAGAAAAATAAGCACAGAGATTATTTGCTTATCTCTCTGACATCTAAGGGCTTCCCTAATGGCTCAGATGGCAAAGAATCCTCCTTCAGTGCAGGAGACCCCGGTTTGGTCCCTGGGATGAGAAGACCCCCTGGAGAAGGAAATGGCTACCCACTCTAGTATTCTTGCCTGGAGAACCCATGGACAGGGAGCCTGGCCAGCTACAGCCCAAGAGTCGGACACGACTGAGCAGCTGAGCGTGCACACTGACATCTAAATGCCTTTATTCAATCCCCAAAGTGAAATGGACCTCTTCTTCCCTCCCTCAAAAGTCTCAAAGAACCCTGCTAGCATCTTCACTGTAGCATCAACCCTGCATCCAAGTGACCAGTATATAAGTCAACTTCCCAGAGATCTTGGCTCCAGAAAGGCAAGCCATGACTGATGCATGGCCACAGGCCTCACCGTGCTCAGCACATGGCAGACATTCAATAAATATTTGCTAAATCGGGTTGAACTGCATTATTTAACATCATGTAAATCTGAGGCATTTGGTGCATCTCAAGCACTGCGTCCCTGTCACCAGCAGATTCTTTATTCCAAGGACAAGCTTTACTTCCATAAATAATAAGGAATATGCACAGAGCAAGAACAGTGCCCCCCCCCAAAGAAAAGAGTTGCTGTGATACCCACATGTGGTCACAGTCCAAAATAAAGGCTCTACTGTCCCTGACACCCAAGTGACCCAACCATACTCTTCTACTTTGGTACAAATATTGGTCTATTATTATAAATTCGAAGGGTGAGCCAATATGAGCCCAAAATGATAACATATTTTATAAAATGTGAAAGTATTTTTCCTTGAGTCATTAGGAGATATTAAAGCAGTGAGTAGACAGCTTATTAAAAAGCAGAGACATTACTTTACCAACTAGTCATGTACGGATGTGAGAGTTGGACTATAAAGAAAGCTGAGCATAGAAGAATTGATGCCTATGAACTGTGGTGTTGGAGAAGACTCTTGAGAGTCCCTTGGACTGCAAGGAGATCCACCAGTCTATCCTAAAGGAAATCAATCCTGAATATTCACTGGAAAGACTGATGCTGAAGCTGAAACTTCAATCCTTTGGCCACCTGATACAAAGAAATAACTCACTGGAAAAGACCCTGATGCTGGGAAAGATTGAAGGTGGGAGAAGGGGACGACAGAGGATGAGATGGTTGGATGGCATCACAGACTTGACGGACATGAGTTTGAGCAAGCTCCAGGAGTTGGTGACAGACAGGGAGGCCTGGTGTGCTGCAGCCCATGGGGTCACAAAGAGTTGAACACAACTGAACGATTGAACTGAACTGAACTGAAAAGCAGTGAGTTCGCCAACCCTCCCAACACATAATACCATCCATTGCTGAAATGTAAGGAAGAAGAGACAAAATTCACTGCTACTTCCTTTTATTTAGTCATTCCTCTCTTAATCAAGGCATCAGTTCTTAATCGGAGTTAATTTTGTCGTATACTATACAAAGGTATTTGGTAATCTCATTTGGCCTTCCATAAACTCCAATTAGGAAAACTTATTTGGGAAGAGATGGTGGGGGAAAAATACTAATTTTTGCATGACTTTTATAGGCTAGGCCCTTTATTTTCTCATTCAGTTCAGTCACTCAGTTGTGTCCGACTCTTTGCAACCCCATGGACCGCAGCACGCCAGGCTTCTTTGCTCAAATTTATTTCCATCAAGTCTGTGATGCCATCCAACCATCTCATCCTCTGTCGTCCCCGTCTCCTCCCACCTTCAATCTTTCCCAGCATCAGGGTCTTTTTCAATGAGTTAGTTCTTTCCATCAGGTGGCCAAAGTATTGCAGCTTCAGCTTCAACATCAGTCCTTTCAACGAATATTCAGGACTGATTTCCTTTAGAATGGACCAATTTGATCTCCTTGCAGTCCAAGGGACTCTCAAGGGTCTTCTCCAACATCACAGTTCAAAAGCATCAATTCTTCAGCGCTCAGCTTTCTTTATAGTTCAACTCTCACATCCATGCGTGACTACTGGAAAAACCAAAGCTTTGATCAGATAGACCTTTGTTGGCAAAGTAATGTCTCTGCTAATTTTTAACATGCTGTCTAGGTTTGTCATAGCTTTTCTTCCAAGAAGCAAGCGTCTTTTAATTTCATGGCTGCAGTCACCATCTGCAGTGATTTTCGAGTCCAAGAAAATAAAGCAATAAAATATTTTCTCATTAGAGTCTCATAACAACTCTGTCAGATAGTAATGTGTTCAGTTACAAACAAAAGAAACACTGATCTAAAGTGACTTAAGCAAATAGCATTTATTTTTCTTACATATAAAAGTTTGGAGATTGGGGCTGTTGGCACTGGCTCTCTTTCCTTTGTGTCTACTGCCTCTTGGCCACAAGATGGGAACTTTAGCTCCAGACATCACACCATGTTCAAGGTAAGAAGAGGGAGGGTCCATGCCCACTGTACTGTTCCCCTTTCTCTCTCTCTCTTTTTAAATCAAGAAAGTAAATGCTTTCCCAGAAAGGCACTCCTGCTGATTTCTGCTCACGTCTGGTTTAGTCTAGATGCTAAAATGGGGATTCTTGTGCAGGCAACTTATTGAGGGAATATTTTCAATAAAGCTCTTAAGGGAGCAAAGAAAGCAGAGGGAAGAAATCAGGCAAGGATGTGGGTTTAGCTGAAACCTCACCTCAGCCTGATCCCACCATGGAGCCAACTCATATTGAGGCAAGGGGCTCTGGCTTTCACACCCTTGTGTTGGTCAACCATTGGCTGCAAGCTGCTGAGGTCATGCAGCATAATCTGCTAGTCATTTCCAAACAAGGAGGCTCCCTTTGGCTGAGGGCAATTCACAGCCATGGGATGACAAGCGCATTGTCCCAATAAAGGAAGAGGCCATCAAAGCATCTTCTACAATCTCAGGGTCTCAAACTAGGTCACATGACTGCCTCTGGGCACAGTGGATATTTGGAAAGTAAATATCTGGTTTTTCATCCTCTATGGTGAGATATGAATGATTCAGTTGTCAATCAACAACATCTTCCAAAACATCTCCTGAGATAGGACCCTCGCTTGTTAAAGAGAGAAATCTTTTTTCCGACTCCTGATATTTCCTTCCATGTGAAATGAATTCCACTTGAACAGGTGCCTCAAATTTTTTGGTCTCAGGATCCTTTTAAATTATTAAAAATTATTGAAGACTTTTAAAGGCTTTTATCAATCTAGGCTAAATCTATAGCTATTTACCATGTTAGAAGCTAAAACTAATAAAATTTTAAATATTTATGGGAATTCCCTGGCAGTCCAGTGGTTATCACTTGGTGCTTTCACTTCCAGGGGCCTGGGCTTGATCCCTGTTCAGGGAACTAAGATCCCACAAGCCAAGTATTGTAGCCAAAAACTTTTTAAAATATTTATGTACTAATTCATTTTAAAGTAACAACAGTAAATCCATTAAGTATTAACATAAATACCATGTTTATAAAAAATATTATTTTCAAAAAATTTAATTAAGAGTATAATTGTTACCTATTTTTACAATCTTAGTGTCTGGCTTAATAGAAGACAGCTATATTCTCATAGATTCTGCATTGTTTGTTTTGCAACATGTTTGGTTGAGGTATATCAAGAAAATCCAGTTTTGTAAAGATTTGGAATTGGAAAAGGGAAGAATATTTTAATATTTTCAGGTAATTGTGGATATTCTGTTTTGATACTACACCAAAACTCAATAAGCGGTAGTTTCTTAAAGATTGCAACATGAAACAATAAAACCAAATCAATGAACTTTACAAACTCTGTTAAATTGAAATTCTCTGACCTCTTGCAGTTTGAATGGATCTTTGTAACATCCTGGAGCAACATTTTAAAAGTTCTGTTTCACGGAGTCAACCTGATCTTCCAAATGTTGCCTCATTTTGTCATACAGTATCCAAAACCACATTCATTAATATCACTATCAATATCATCAGAAAAGTGACACGCCACCCCCACCCCGACCCCTGGGGCAGGGGACTGGCCACTTGCTGGGCATCTGAAAATAAAGTGCCACACAGTGCCTACAACCAGGAGAGGAGAAAAAAAAAAAAAGTCTTTAAATAGGAAAGCTGTCAAGCCTATGGTGGCAGATTCAAGTTTTCTAAAATTCTAATTTTTGCTTGTAAACACAGTTTTATCATTAGCAACAAATACTGTCAGTTACCTTGAAGTGACAGTCTCTTCATAAGAGAAAATGCTTGCCAAATGCCCAAGTCTGAATAATCACAGTTTGTCAGTAATGAGTGGCAAGTAAAATGATGTTCAAGAGGGAAAATCTAGTTCGGCTCACAAACCAAACAATAACACAAATGCTTTTCCTCCAGACAACCACGGTGTTCCAGGATGCAGCACAAGTATACACAACCACTGATGTAAGAAAACTAACAACGTTCATCAAAGTCATTCTTAAATGAAGCCTCTTGGTTTTTTGTTTTTTTTTTCTTACTGTGTGGCAGGAAAGAACACAGTGACTACTAGGACAGTTTGGTGTCTCTGCTCTGATTCATGCTAAGGCGTAAGCAGTTACACCCACCTTTGTGTGTGCATCATCAGTGCAAATGCAACACAGTGAAAAAGGCAAATAACATCTTAGCACAGTTAAGAAAATACATTTGATCTCACTGACCTCCCTGAGAGGATCCTGGGGACTCTCAGTGATCTGAAGACTATGCTTTAAGAACTTCTGCACTAGAAAGTGATGCCAGATTCACTTTGGCTTCCTGTGGGCCAACTTGTTTCCAGAGAGAAAGAGGAGGATGAATTCTGCACTCCCAGCCTCTTCTCAATCTCAACAACTGGAATTCATATTCCCTTCCCTCCAAGGGAGTGAACTAGGAATCCTGTCATTACTGAAAATCCTGTCAGGCAGCTATTGATGCCATTTACAAAACCTTAGTCAAAGCTTTATTGTTATCATTTATTTTATTTTTTAAAAATTGTATTGGAACATAACTGATTTAAAATGTGTTAATTTCTGTCGTACAGCAAAGCAAATCAGTTATACATATACACCATTGTTGTTTAGTCGCTAGCACATGTCTGACTCTTTGGGGCCTCATGGACTGTGTAGTATGCCAGGCTTCCCTATCCTTCACTATCTCCTGGAGTTTGCTCAAACTCATGTCTACTGAGTTAGTGATGCCATTCAACCATCTCACATTCTGTCGCTCCCTTTCCCCTTGCCCTCAATACATATACATATGCTCACTCTTTTTGTAGATTCTTTCCCCATTCAGTTCAGTTCAGTTCATTTCAGTTGCTCATTCGTGTCTGACTCTTTGCGACCCCATGGACTGCAGCACGGCAGGCCTCCCTATTCATCACCAAATCCCAGAGTTTACCTAAACTCATGTCCATTGAGTCGGTGACTCTATGCAACCATCTCATCCTCTGTCATCCCCTTCTCCTCCTACCTTCAGTCTTTCCCAACATCAGGGTCTTTTCAAATGAGTCAGTTCTTCCCATCAAGAGGCCAAAGTATTGGAGTTTCAGCTTGAACGTCAGTCCTTCCCATGAAAACCCAGGACTGATCTCCTTTAGGATGGACTAGTTGGAATTCCTTGCAATCCAAGAGACTCTCAAGAGTCTTCTTCAACACCACAGTTCAAAGCATCAATTCTTCGATCCTTAGTTTTCTTTATAGTCCAATTCTCACATCCATACATGACTACTGGAAAAACCACAGCCTTGACTAGATGAACCTTTGTTGGCAAAGTAATGTCTCTGCTTTTTAATATGCTGTCTAGGTTGATTATAACATTCTGTGACAAGGAGTAAGTGTCTTTTAATTTCATGGCTGCAGTCACCATCTGCAGTGATCTTGGAGCCCAAAAAAATAAAGTCAGCCACTGTTTCCCCATCTATTTGTCATGAAGTGATGGGACCAGATGCCATGATTTTCGTTTTCTGAATGTTGAGTTTTAAGTCAACTTTTTCACTCTCCTCTTTCACTTTCATCAAGAAGCTCCTCTTCACTTTCTGCCATAAGGGTGGTGTCATCTGTATATCTGAGATTATTGATATTTCTTCCGGCAATCTTGATTCCAGCTTGTGCCTCTTCCAGCCCAGTGTTTCTCATGACATACTCTGTATATAAGTTAAATAAGCAGGGTGACCATATACAGCCTTGACGTACTCCTTTTCCTATTTGGAACCAGTCTGTTGTTCCATGTCCAATTCTAACTGTTGCTTCCTGACTTGCATACAGATTTCTCAAGAGGCAGGTCAGGTGGTCTAGTATTACCATCTGTTTCAGAATTTTCCACAGTTTCTTGTGATCCACACAGTCAAAGGCTTTGGCATAGTCAGTAAAGCAGAAATAGATGTTTTTCTGGAACTCTCTTGCTTTTTCGATGATCCAGCGGATGTTGGCAATTTGATCTCTGGTTCCTCTGCCTTTTCTAAAACCAGCTTGAACATCAGGAAGTTCATGGTTCATGTATTGCAGAAGCCTGGTTTGGAGAATTTTGAGCATTACTTTACGAGCATGTGAGATGAGTGCAATTGTGTAGTAGTTTGAACATTCTTTGGCATTGCCTTTCTTTGGGATTGGAATGAAAACTGACCTTTTCCAGTCCTGTGGCCACTGCTGAGTTTTCCAAATT
>SJYT01012691.1:0-84323 GCA_006410635.1 Cephalophus harveyi
CAGTCCAGCATTTCTCACGATGTACTCTGCATGTAAGTTAAATAAGCAGGGTGACAATATACAGCCTTGACGTACTCCTTTTCCTATTTGAAACCAGTCTGTTGTTCCATGTCCAGTTCTGACTGTTGCTTCTTGACCTGCATACAGATACATATAAATTTCTTGAGCCACAAATTTTTCCCTCAAAATTATACAAACTTTCTATCCTTATGTCCAAGCATTTAAAGTCAAGAAGAAGACTGAATTTTCTACTTCTGTAGGTAACTTATTTTCCTGGGAATCTTGCATGAGTCTTTCTTTTACTTTGTGATCTTCATATGGTTAGATAATAATCTCCTCTTCCTACTTTTGTCAGGTGCACAGAGGGAGGTTTCATTCTATAGACACTCTGATATATTTGCTCAGTTTACTTTATTCCATTTATGAGTTTTGCTTCTTTTTATTTATTTTAGACTCATTTTAGACACATAAATTATCTTTTGCCTAAATTTCTATTCTGTGTGCTCCATAGCTATAATCTTCTCATTGATTATCGCTATATATTTTGGTTTCTTCTACCTTCTATAGAACTTCATATTTTTCTCCAAAACAATTTCACTTCATGCACTGTAGATTTCGTAATTTCCAATTTCCAGTTAATATGCTAGCTTTGTTATTGCATTTTATTTTCCTTTATAACTTGCTTTATTGTATATAGCATCATCTTTTCAAGGTTATATTTTTATCTTATTCAGAAATAAAATGCGTATCACATAAAATTTACTTGTTAATTTAGCCAGTTGTTTTCAAAAGTACGTTCTCTCTTGTCCATCTTGAGAATTATCATCCACATTTTATTTTATAGAATTTTTCCCTGGATCCCCTTTCCTTCTCTTCACGCCTCCAAAAATGAGGAGAAAGCAATGAGATAAGCTATTTTTCTCTAAATTGAGTTGATAGACTATTCTTAGCTCCCTTTACTTTTTTCTTATCAGACCTTAAATCAAGGAATGATTGATATAAATTAGTTACACCAGTTAAGCATTCTGCAACCTGAAGAAAATAAACACAAAGTCAAAGCTATGAAAATTCCAGTGATCCAAAATGTTGAGTAGGCATTAGTCAAATGGACTGAAAAGGGTTCAAGTTAAGAGAAGTTTTAAGGGAATTTTATTCCATTTATGGTTTTGCTTCTGTTCCATTTATTCTGGACTCATCATTAGAAGCATGAATTATTTTTTGCCTAAACTTCTATTCTCTGTGCACTATAGATATAATATTCTCTTTAATTATTGCTAGTCATTTGAATTTCTTCTATCTTCTGAGGAACTTCTTATACAGCATGGAGAAGAAAGAAAGCATAATGTGTCAGGGAAATGCAGACTAAGGACAGTGGGTTCTAGATTATTCTAATTATTCCTTGCTTTGCACACAAACTTGAACTGCACTATAAGCCAGTATTTCTAAAGATGCATTCCACACCAAATTAGTCATGTGAGACACTCTATGAAAAAGAAATAGCTTCCATAATCAAAAAGTCTGGGAAATCTTACTTTTCATATCTTTCCCTTTCTAAGAGATTCACAGTGAACATCAGCATTAAACCTATTGTATGGGATTAACAGGCATACACAACTATATATAAAATAGACAAACAATAAGGATTTACTGTATAGCACAGGAAACTATATTCAATTTCTTGTAATAATCTATAATGCAAAAGAATTGGAAGAAATGTTTATATATATATAATTGAAGCTCTTTGCTGTACACCAGAAGCTAACACAATATTGTAAATCAACTGTACTTCAAAAATAAACAAAAACTACTATAAACAAAGTGCTTAATCTTAACTTAGAATTTTCCACATCTTTTTAAAAAATATTTCCTAACAGTTCATGGCAGTTATTGGAATAAACTTTGGGAATTGCTGTTATGTTCAATGGGGAGTCACTGAATGAATTTTATCAGCAGACAGATATAATCAGATTTGCATTTGCAAAGACGACACTGATTTTTGTTGAGAATAAGATTGTAAGGGCGAAACGAGAGATAGGAAGATCAAGTTAGCAGTTGTTTTCATAATCCAGAGCAGAACCCTAACTGCGGAGATGGAGGAGTCTGTGGATGTCCTTTAGTGTCATAGGGAACTTTAAAGAGGAAAAATCCATCATTTGAGGCCCACAGAGAGCAACAAAAGTCAGCTACAGATGCTTTTTCTCTGTCTGTGCCCAGATACCATATAAACCCATTTCCAGGAGCACTGTGACCAGAACGGCAACCTTCAATTTCGTCGCTTCAGATTTCTTACAGGAAAGAATCCCAGCACACTTCTAGTTGTTTCTCACTCCTTAAACCGGATAAAGGGCAATTTTGTACTCTGTGTGTTCATAGGAAGATCAAGTTAGCAGTTGTTTTCATAATCCAGAGCAGAACCCTAACTACGGAGATGGAGGAGTCTGTGGATGTCCTTTAGTGTCATAGGGAACTTTAGAGAAGAGGAAAAACCCATCATTTGAGGCCCACAGAGAGCAACAAAAGTCAGCTACAGATGCTTTTTCTCTGTCTGTGCCCAGATATCATATAAACCCATTTCCAGGAGCACTGTGACCAGAACGTCAACCTTCAATTTCGTCGCTTCAGATTTCTTCCAGGAAAGAATCCCAGCACACTTCTAGTTGTTTCTCACTCCTTAAACCGGATAAAGGGCAATTTTGTACTCTGTGTGTTCTTTTGCTATCTGCAGCTACCTTTTTTCCTGAATCATTCTATCCATTTTTCTTTAACAAAGTTATCTTATTTTTGTTCTTGAAGAGTTCACTGTTTTCTTTAAAGGCAGAGCACCATCTGTAGCTAAATAGCCCAGGTCACAGAGAGGGCTAGATCCATTTTATTTTTTTAGTCAATTCTGCCAAAGCTTTTCAATATTACTCTGGCTCCAGTTGATATATTTTTGCTCTTGATACTAAAATTCTGAAAGTTTCTCTACATAAAAGTGTTCTTTGTACCACTCCCCTCCAGCCAGGCATTCAGGAAAATAATCAATGTGTACATCCCAAATAAAAGATTAAGAAGAACGATTAATTATTCCTGTCATATTGATTCCATTTCATTACTTTTTTTTAGACTCCAGTTCCATTTACCCATAACTTTACAATAGTAAATAAATCCTTAATATGCATCCTATGAACAAAAAGTAAAGGGATTGAGTAATTTTACCTAAGTAAGCCTATCATTATAACATGCTCATATTAGGGAATTTTCGAGTAGTCCCAAATGTCCTTACCAGAATTAAGGACAGTGTTTAGACTAGAAGATCTATTTTTTTAAAAAATAGAATTTGTTTTATTCTGACCTGCCTTTGCAGAAAAATAATAATAGGACCTAGTCTAAAACAAAAAGAATATGTAAGCTGTGAAATCTGTGACTAGTAGTTAGTTGCTCAACCTCCAGGGCTCTTCCCTGTTATGAGTCAACCCTAACTACTCTTCCTTGAAAGAGTTGTAATCATCCCCTGCTCTATCCAATCTTGCCATCACTGCAACATCAACACGAATGTTTACTAGCCACCCACCCTTTCTAGGGCTTCCTGGCAGCTCAACAGTAAAGAATCCACTTGCAATGCAGGAGACACAGGTTCCATCCCTGAGTCAGAAAGATTCCCTGGAGAAGGAAAAGGCAACCCACTCCAGTATTTGTGCCTAGAGAATTCCATGGAGAGGGGAGTCTGGAGGGCTACAGTCCATAGCGTCACAAAGAGTCAGACATGACTTAGTGACTAAACCACCACTGACTCTTTTTTATTTATTTATTTTTAATTGAAGGATAATTGCTCTGCAGTATTGTGTTGATTTCCAACAAACATCAACATGAATCAGCCACATGTTTTACCCATGTTCGCTCCAACTTGAACATCCCTCTCATCTCCCTCCCCATCTCACCCCCTCTAGGTTGCTACCAAGCCCTAGTTTGAGTTCCCCGAGTCATACAGCAGATTCCCACGGCTATCTGTTTTACAGATGGTCATGTATGTTTCCATGTTACTCTCTCCAAACATCCCACCCTCTCCTTCCTCCCCTCTCAACCAGCCATGTCCAGAAGTCTGTTCTCTATGTCTGCATCTACATTGCTGTTCGGCAAATAGGTTCATCAGCACCATCTTTCTAGATTCTATGTATATGTGTCAGCATATAATATTTGTTTTTCTCTTTCTGACTTACTTCACTCTGTATAATAAGCTCTAGGTTCATCCATCTCATTAGGATTGACTCAAATGCAGTCCTTTTTATGACTGAGTAATGTTCCATTAGCTGTGGCCACAGGATTGGAAAAGGTCAGTTTTCATTCCAATCCCAAAGAAAGGCAATGCCAAAGAATATTCAAACTACTGCACAATTGCGCTCATCTCACACCCTAGTAAAGTATTGTTCAAAATTGTCCAAGCCATGCTTCAATAGTACTCAAACCATGAGCTACCAGTTGTTCAAGCTAGTTTTAGAAAAGGCAGAGGAACCAGAGATCAAATTGCCAACATCCATTGGATCATAGAAAAAGCAAGAGTTCCAGAAAACATCTACTTTTGCTTTAGTACCTACGCCAAAAGCTTTGACTGTGTGGATCACAACAAACTGTAGGAAAATTCTTCAAGAGATGGGAGTACAAGACCACCTGACCTGCCTCATGAGAAATCTGTATGCAGGTCAAGAAGCAACAGTTAGAACTGGGCATGGAACAATAGACTGGTTCCAAATTGGGAAAGCAATGTGTCAAGGCTGTATATTGTCACCCTGCTTATTTAACTTATATGCAGAGTACATCATGCAACATGCCAGGCTGGATGAAGCACAAACTGGAATCAAGATTGTCAGGAGAAATATCAATAACCTCAGATATACAGAAGACACTACCCTTATGGCAGAAAGTGAAGAAGAACTAAAGAGCCTCTTGATGAAAGTGAAAGAAGAGAGTGAAAAAGTTGGCTTAAAGCTCAACATTCGGAAAGCTAAGATCATAGCATCTGGTACCATCAGTTCAAGGCAAATAGATGGGGAAACAATGGAAACAGTGAGAGACTTTATTTTGGGGGTGCCAAAATCACAGCAAATGGTGACTGCAGCCATGAAATTAAAAGATGCTTGCTCCTTGGAAGAAAAGCTTTGACCAACCTAGACAGCATATTAAAAGCGGAGATATTACTTTACCAAAAAAACTCTGCCTAGTCAAAGCTATTGCTTTTCCAGTAGTCATGTATGGATGTGAGAGTTGAACTATAAAGAAAGCTGAGCACCAAAGAATTGATGCTTTTGAACTGTGGTGTTGGAGAAGACTCTGGAGAGTCCCTTGGACTAAAAGGAGTTCCAACCAGTCCATCCTAAAGGAAATCAGTCCTTAATGTTCATTAGAAGGACCGATGCTGAAGCTGAAACTCCAATACTTTGGCCACCTGATGCAAAGAACCAACTCATTGGAAAAGATCCTGATGCTGGGAAAGATTGAAGGCGGGAGGAGAAGGAGACAACAGAGGATGAGATGGTTGGATGGCATCACTGACATAATGGACATGAGTTTGAATAAACTCTGGGAGTTGGTGATGGACAGGGAAGCCTGGCATGCTGCAGTCCATGGGGTTGCAAAGAATCAGACACGGCTGAGCGACTGAACTGAACCGAATATTCCATTATATATATTTACCACGGCTTCTTTATCCATTCATTTGTTGATGGACATCTAGGGTCACCACCACTCTTTTTAAGGTTCTTACACTTTGGATAAGATAAATGTTAGGTTTAGCATTTAAAAGCCCTGATGAGGGTTTTTTTTTCTTAGTCATATATCTTCTTATGTTTTAAATAGAGAGGATTCCACCATCTACTTCTACAACCTGGGCTGAAGGGTAGAAATTCTTTTGAATTGGGTGGTCAGGGGAAAGCTCTCTATAAAAAGATGGCATTTGCACCAAGAACTGAAGGAGGTGAGAGGGTAAGCTGGACAGCTATCTGGAGGAGAGGCATCCTGGGCAGAAGGAGCAGAAAGGACAAAGGCACTGAGGCAGGGAGGCCCTTCCTGGTTTGAGGAGCAGTAAGAAGACCAGTCTGGCAGGAGCAGAGGTCATGAACAAGAGGACTGAGGGAGCAAGATCAGAGAAACAGCGACCAGACTGAGTAGGGTCTTGAAGGCATCGGGGAAATTTTTCCCTGAATGAGCTGGGAAGTGAGTTAAGCATTGTAATGAGAACAATTGTTGTTCTTTCAGAAAAATAAAAACCACTCTAATATTTCAGCAGGAAAAGATGTATGCATGGAAATTTGTGTTTACAAAATCATTGGCAGGGCTGGAGTAATGAAGTTCAGAGAGGGCTGCTGCCAACGAGTTCTTAGGTTCATGTCTAATTTTCAGAGTCATTCAGAAGTTATGGGAATTGAAAGAACAGCTGAAAAAATATCAGCATAGAAACAAGTGATGCCTAGGACAAACAAGTACAGAAATGGAATAGAAAAGACACAAAACTTCTAAATTTTATCTCATTCTTGCTGTATTAATTTTGAGAAGGTAATTAATAAGAAGTACTTATATTTATTTCTAGTTCTATTATAGTTTTCTCCTTCCAATAGTTTTTGGGTAATACTAGACATTTCTATATACAAAATAATTAACTTTGCCAACTTTCTTTAAACTATTAATTTATCTGGTTCCCACTCCCTCAAGTTCCTGGCCACTATCATTTAACTTTCTGCTTTGATGTGTTCAACTACTTTAGATAGCTTATATAACTGAAATCATGCAGTATTTGTCCTTATGTGGCCAGCTTATTTTATTCAGCTTAATATCCTCCATGTTCATCCATGTTGCTGCATAATGCAAGATTTTCTTCTACTTTAACGTTGAGTTATAGTCCATTGTATCATACACCATATTTTCTTTATCCATTCACTTATCTATAGGCATTTAAGTTGTTTCCTTATCTTGGTTACTGTGAATAATGCTACAATAAACGGGAATGAAGATATCTTTTTCAGATACTGACTTCAATTCTTTTGGATATATACATAAAAGTGGGATTGCTAGATCATATGGTAGTTTTATTTTTAATTTTTTGAGATACCTCTATACTGCTTTCCAAAGTGATTGCACCATTTTATATTCTCACCAATAACGTTATAAGACTTCCAATTTCTCCATAACCTCAGTAATGCTTGTTAAATATTGTTTTTTAAGATAATAACCATTCTTACAGGTGTGAAGTGATATCTCATTGTGGTTTTAATTTGTATTTTCCTGATGATTGGTGATCTTGAGCACTTTTTCATACCTGTTGGCCATCTGTGTGCCTTCTTTGGAGAAATGTCTATTCATATCCTTGCCATTTCCTAACTGAGTTACAAGTAACTTTTTAAAATCTCACAGATAGAACTGATAGCTTGTGGAATCATAAAAATATAGTAAGTATAGCACATCTGAGTGCAACCAAAGCTTTTGACAAATTCTCTTTTTAATTTTTATGGAAATATGAAAAAAATATTCATGGAATGAAGTGATAATCATGGTTATATAGCTTCTAAAAATATGCTAATAAGTCTAAAACAAATAGATCTTTATTATATATGATGTGAAAATCTATAATTTTTGTTTACCAAAATTGCTGAGGACATGAAACTCAGAACCTGAATTATATCAGTGCCATAATCAACATCTAAAGAGAATCGTGTAGGTTAAAATGAAGGACTGGAAGTAAAAAACAACAACAGCAGCAACACACACATAATATTTAAACATTCTAAATAACAAGGTTTTCATTTTGAATATGGAAAGTTTCCTTCAGAGAAGCAGTGATAAAAAATAATGAATTTCAAATAGGGATTAGACGTTATACAATCATGAACGCTAGGGAAGAAGCCTGATTCTGAGCTCACCGAAGGTCATCAGAGTAGCTAATCAGAAAGAAAAACTCTAAGTGAAGAGAGAAGAGTGAGAACAAATTGGAACTTGCACCTGTTTCTCAATGTCATGGGTGATCTGCCAGAAGAAGTTGGCTCGCTTCTCCATGAAACTGTACATTCACCTAGGGCAGAACTAGGTGAAATGGAAAGAGGCGATTGCTCAGTGAGGGCTGGAGGAGTAGACAGAGCCAGAGGGTGTCAAGCTCACAAAGTGAGTTTACAAATCCACACCAATGTGCATGAGGTGCAGCGGCTCCAACACCCTCAGGAGCCTCAAAGCATAAAGGCTGCTGCTTCACTGTGCCTTCCAAGTGCCACACACTTTCCTTAAGGGGGCCACACAGTTAAGGGAATTCTGGAAACAGTAGTTCCAGCGTAGCTCATTTGAACTGCACAAACTCATCACATTCTAACCCTTTTTCATTCAGAAGTTCTTTTTATCTAGATGTTTAAAAAAAAAAAAAAAACACACCTCTTTTAACCTTCTTTAACATCTAACTTCCCTGTGGTTCAGGCGGTAAAAGCGTCTGCCTACAATGCTGGAGACCTGGGTTCAATCCCTGGGTTGGGAAGATCTCCTGGAGAAGGAAATGGCACCCCACTCCTGTACTCTTGCCTGGAAAATCCCATGGACAGAGGAGCCTGGTAGGCTACAGTCCATGAGGTCACAAGAGTTGGACACAACTGACTGACTTCACTTTCACTTTTAACATCTAAATAAATAGCAAAATTGTGCTTACACCTGACATGATTCAACTGTCCCTCATACAAGTGAAACATGCAAATTCTCTCAACAAAAAAGGATAGAAAATGTCTCCTCATCCATTTTGGGGTGATGTCCTTTCCACTGCTAGCTGAATGTCCCATCTGAATATCCTATAACTTAATACTGAGATTATTAACATGATTCATGTTAAATGATAGGAGGATAAGAGAAGGTGAAGAAAGAATTAATTAACATATAGCCTGATATATTCATCTCAATATCAGGAAATAATATTCAAAAACTGTCTATACATTCTTCCCAATTATACTCTGGAAATGGATTAGAAATGGATCCTGTTTACATTATAAATTGCAGTACTTATTTGAATTATAATTATTTGTTTATGAATCTCTTTCTCCACAAGATTGTGAGCTTCTCCTTGAAAGAAACTATAGATGGTTCATGTGTATAATTAGCACAATGTCTGATATGTGTTCAGTATGTGTCCAATGAACCCCACATTTCTATAATTTATTATTTATTTCTCAGTGAACAAAACACTACTGACATAGGACTTTTAGTTCTTTGATTACCAGAATAAGACAGAAAAATTGGGTGATAAAGACCAGGGTAGAAATCTGAGGAGAGAGCCATCCAGCTGCCCAGGCTTCATGCTTTATAAGTTAAGAAGACCATGGATCCAACCTTCAAGAAAACATCTATTTTAAAAGACAATGGAATACAGGTTTAAAAAAAACAACCAAAAGCACTAGGAATTAGAATACTCAAGTTTTAGTCTCAGCTCCCAATTTAGCTCACTAAATCACCTTAAAATTTTTACTTAGTCCCTTTTGGTGAAGAATCTGCTTGCAATGTGTGAGATCTGGGTTCAAACCCTGGGTCAGGAAGATCCCCTGGAGAAAGAAATGGCTACTTACTCCAGTAATCTTGCCTGGAGAATCCCATAGATAGAGGAGCCTGGCGGGCTACAGTCCATGGGGTTGCACAGAGTTGAACACGACTGAGAGACCAACACTTTCTTTCTTTCTTTCTTTCTTGTCTTCAGTTCCATCTAGATAATGAGAAATTGATACATATAATCTCTTAGATCTTTTCCAAATTTAATTATATTATATATACTAAGGTCTTTTTTTTTTCCACTTTCCTATTCTGACATTTTTTTTCTACTAGAATTCTCTTTCAAATTAAACCAAAACACTCAGGCTCTGATTACCAGAAGTCACTAATCTTCACTTGGGTTAGAATGAATGCTTTGATTAGAATATCAGATTCTCTACCTATCAATTTGGAAGTAAAAAGATATAGTAAGCTTGAAATCTTATTTTTCAAAGTAGAATGACTGAGTTGAATCTACATAGATCCCCACATATCCCATGTCAAGTCTGAATAGACCAAGTCTGACTGCACACATAAGAACTATGAAGGTGTAGGGACCATGATTGCAACAGGCAGGCCCTAGGCGACTAGGAAACATCTTAAAACCATAAAGAGGAAAGCAGCTCCTTGTGAAGTTCTCCAGCAAGACCTCTAGCCCTAGATTTTCTGAAATTATATGCAAACAGGTGACAAAAAGTTTAGGGACAACAAGATACTAGCCAGGAAGTGTTATCAAAAGATAGTGCCAGGAAGAGTCACTACCATGGAGACCCTATTAGGTATCAGGTTTTATTCTGATCTTTACCAGGATCATATCCCATAATCTCTTCAACATCTCAATTTTAAGTTGAAATTCTGATTCTTTCTATAAATGAGGAAACAAAAGTTAAATAACTCATTTGGTACAGGGACACCATTTTTACCAATAACTGACAAAGAAGAAAATAATTTTTCAATTGATTTAAATTCACTGGAGTGAAGATAAAAAATAGCACGTCTTGGTAGAAAATCCCTAAACACCTCTTTCTCCCAGAGTACTAGCTCACTCCCTGCAAGAGCCTCCCTAGGATGGAATTTTCTTCTGTTGATCACTAGATTGTCTCCTAAGAGATTTGACAACATAGCAATTTGATTTTAGCTTTAAAGGTATTATTTAATTTTAATAACTATTTCAAAATATTTATTTATTCCATTAATTTGGCTGTACCAAGTCTTAGTTGTATCATGTGGGAGCTAGTTCCCTGACAAGGGATCGAATCCAGGCTCCCCTTCATTGAGAGTGTGGAGTCTTAGCCACTGGGCTACCAGGAAAGTTCCCTAAAGGCTTTATTTAAAATGAAAGATGTGATTGTCACTTAGCATAATTTTTAGGGATAGATAGATTATTTTTCCTGAAAATGGGATGATGGTTAATTTTTGTCTATATGGACTTAAATTTTTAAGGACTTCCATGGCCCAACCCGCCCCTAGACACCGGTAATTTTTTTACCTCACTAGACTTCAGGCTGTTGCTGCCTGGCCATTACTATGAAGTATAGATATTTGCACGTGTGTGTACCTGTGTGTGTATGAGTGTCTTATGTGTAAGAAATACAATCATGACTGTGGGATCACATTCATTTTAGAAATTAAAGTTTACTTAAATTTATACTTATACGCTATGAGTCTCTTCTTTTGTACAGATAAATGTCCATTCATTTAGAAAAGAAAGAATGTAGTCTAAGGTACCTCTGGAGCTAGATAGCATTTCCTTTGACTAACGCAAAGCATCTTTAAAAACATAATATAAATCTACATAAGAGTTACATTCAATTTATAAACTCTTTCTGCTTTTGAGTTTTTAGTATCCCATCCATTGCAAAATGGAATAATACCTAGACAGGTAATAAAAAGCATACAGTGGATGAAAAGGACAAAGTGTGTTCTCAACAGACAAAGTAGGCTATGAAGTTGTTAAGACCCAAACAGAAGACAAAACAAAAAAGACATAAGAGAAATAATAAAGAAAAAGAAGCCTTCAAAAGTATTGATCAGGTAAGGATAGCATGATGGAATAGGAAAAGAAAAAGAAAAAGAATCAGAATAAAACCAAAATTTAGTCCAGAATGAAGTCTTCCACAAGGAAAAGGGGAGCTTAAGGATTTAGTTCCAGAATTTTGAAGGCCTGGCCCTGTCAGATGGCTGGAGGGATGGAATGTACCCCAGATGCCTATACTCTGAAACTTTCTGATGAGTGGAGCAATGTAAAGTACCACACATTTCAAATCACCAGTATTAAAAACTTCTGCCTTATGAGAGCTGTTCACAAATATGTCCTCTAACAGGAAAAAAACTCACCATGAATCTTTCTTGCAGGCAGTGCACATTTTAATGAATGCTAACATGTTTGCAAACATAATGAAAATAGTATTTCCCACAGAGCAGTGTGAGATTATTTGAATAAAATATCTGCCTTTGGACATGAGACTCTGCCGATGATCGCGGTAGGATCTCTGCTTTATTGGGGGATTAGAAGCCACAGTGAGGTATGGACATGTGCTTTATGAGGACTGGCTGTGGAAACCTCTCACCCGCTGACATCTGCCCAGATTGCTACTGGTTTTAAATCTCTGCCTCTGAATTTTAGGAGCTGAAACTTTGGCACTGCTCAAGAGCCGTGTCTCTAAATGAGAAAGTCTCAGGAGGAGATGAAATTCAATACCAGAATTTCAAATATTTTATCGTTGTAGAACAGAAACTGATACTAAAAAAAGGAATACAATGAAAATGGCTGGATCACAGGACCCCAGCAAACTGAAAAATGGTGGCATTTTAAGATAACAGAAGTACTACACCCGTGGGAAGGGTGAACACATGTCTCCTAGGCATTTTCTCTGATGGGAAGATACTTTCTTCATTTTCAGGAAGCAGGTTCTAGATTTCATGGCTCTTTAATTCTGTATGAGACTGTATTTTTACTCAAGGAACACAGAAATCTAGACATATTTATTTCTGCTAAAAACTGCTTCAGATGACAGCCCACATCCCAGTGGCCAACCACACCTAAAGTGCAAATCAGGCTGCAAAGTATAGTATAGTGTGTACTTAGAGAGGTTGTTGAACCCAGTACACAGTCCTTGAGACATGCAATTAATTTGAAACAGATTCTTTGTATATTTAGAAGAAACTTGAATTGATCTATAGGACATGGAAATTATTGACAAATAACGGTAACAAACCTGATGATATATATTAGATTTTTAGATTTTTAATCTAATCCTTTGATTCTCCAAAATTAGAATAAATTGAAGTACAATGACAATGTACAATGCTATATACTCATTCAGGGCCAAAAGCTTATCCACTATATCCTAATATGCCCATCTTGTTATCGACTATATCCTGACAACACCTCATCTGATAAATGTGCATGTTCAAGAAATAGTTCTTGTATAAATACAAGAACCCTCCACTTTAGACCTGAAACAAGAGGGTGTACTCTCATTACTTTGAGGTCAAGAAAAAATTTTTTCTGGGAAACCAAGAGCTACTTCTTTGACTTGAGGGAAGCATAATCCTGGCTTCCATGTTTTCTGCATGTTACGGGCCCCTCCATCTCTGAGAAACAAAGGCTAGTCTCATGAGCTGAGTCCAGCAGTCTTCAATCCATCACCTTAAAGAAGGACAGGTAGCTCGAGCATGGATTCTGGAGCTAGACTTCAGAATCCACATCTGACTTAATCAATTTCTATCATGTGAGTTGACTCAATATCGTTAGCTTCACTCTGGTTCAATTTCTTCATCTGTAAATTTGGAATACTAGAACCCTCTGCATATTATTTCCAGAAGTACTAAAATAATGAATTAATAGATGTAAAGGCATTTACAAGAGATCCTATCCAACATTCAGGATTTAACAGATATTTCCTGTAAGTGATGGCATGGACATGCCTTTGCAGAGCCTGGAGTTGATCTATGGTCAGCGTTGCCCCATCCTCAGTTTCCAATATTCACAAATATCTTTGTCAGATTTGCCATGTTTTCAGAATTATGGCTGCATTTAAAGTAAGCATTCCTCTTTATCCATTTGACATCCACAGTTGTAGGAATAAAAACTAAACTTGGGAGAGCGCTTACTATTGTCCACATAATTTATATAGATGTCCTTATTGGTATTTTAGAGAAGTTTAAGTATTTGCTACAGGCGTCACAGCAAATATTAGAGCTTGACTGGAAAGTAGAGACTCTCTGACTAGAATCTGTGCATTTTTCAGGGGTTGGGCATCGTGATTTTCTCCAGATTCTTGGAATAGACAGAAACAGCTTGTTGTCTTCTGCATCTTCCACAGCACCACCCAATGCACACAAGCGTAGAGCAGAATCTCTGAGAATAGATGGATACACAGGTGGGTGAGTGGATGGGCTGTAACTTGATATATGAACGATGGCATGACATTCACCCTCCCAAATTCAAATGCCAGGAAATTTTATCACAACAAATTCAGTTTAGAAGCCTCTGAGCGCTTTATACTGTGATTGACTCAAGAGCACAAATGGAGTGAGTAACATTAACAAGGAGGAGTCCATCCTAAAACAATTTGGAATGTTTTCACTTTCTTCAGCTCCCTGTTGGTGAAGCAGGCGCTTGTTTGCTTAGCACACCTATCTGTTGAATATTCACACTGATGGAGGGGGTAGCGATGCAGAAAACACATAACATCAGATAATCCAAAAGTCATTTATATTTGGCATAGGAATGCTTTGCATAATAATTTTGCAGCTGATTGAGCCTCTTGGGTTTGTTTGTGCTGATATTAAAGCAGTTTTCATTCTGAGAAAAAAAACCGACGAGAAATATTGGGGTGTATGGATAAATAGAAACATAAGAAAACTGTTCATTTATTTATTCATTCACTCATCAGACCCTGGATGAGAGTTTAGTTATGCCAGGCACTGTATTAGGTACTAAGAGTAAAAAGAGAAATGAGGTGTTTATAGGAGGAACATAAATAAATATAAATAAAAGCTAGCCATATGTCATTTTAGTCCTCTGAATACATGTGTTATTGTGCTCCAGATTCATCTTTCAATATACAAATACTTTTATCCTATCAGAAACTAAAGTTGGCTTAGACATAGGTATTTTAAAACTCAGGTTATAGTATTTCTTCTGATGAAAAATTAATAAAGGCAAACATATATAATACTACCACATTCTAGGACTGCTATAAATGCTTTGTATATACTGATTGTTTGACAAAAATACCTACAAAAGGGACTATTTTATCACCCCCATTTTACAGATGATAAAACTGAAGCTCAGAAAATAACAGCTAAAGCAACAAAGTCTGTAAGTGGTAGATCTGGGATTGAATCTAGGCAGCCTGGCTCCACACCCTGCATTCTTACTTGTCATACTCCGTTGCCCTCTTCAATCAAAACGCCAAATGGAGTGAGACCTAAAGAATATTGATGATTCTTGCAGAAAAATTAAATCTGCACCTGCACCCCTAAAAGATTAAGTTTTGGACTTCCTGGTGGTACAATGGATAGGAATCCACCTGCCCCTGCAGAGGACACGGGTCCAATCCCTGGTCTGGGAAGATTCCACATGGAGCAACAAATGTCCCCGCACCACAAATACTGAGCCCACGCTCCAAAGCCTGTCAGTCACAATTACTGAAGCCCGTGTACCTACAAGAGAAGCCATCTCAGTGAGAATCCCCCACACCGCAGCGTGGCCCCTGCTCACAACTAGAGAAAGCGCACGCTGCAATGAAGACTCAGCACAGCTCAAAATAAACAAATAAATAAGTTTCATTCATTGGAAAACTTCAAAGATTATGAATGTCAGAAGATATTATAAATAGATTTTGAAGAAAAATAGCAACCTGCTAAAAGAAGAAATTTGCAAAATATGTCACACTGACATAGTTGCCTAATGGGAAAGTACAAAAAATGGTACAAAGAAGTCACAGAAGAAATTCAAATGGTCATTAAATCTTTAAAATGATGTTCACACTAATACTTATCAAGTTTCACTTCCATGAAACTTAGAAGTGAAAAAAAAAAAGAAAAATAGGCAAAAATCTAAAATTTCAACCCCACCATACATTGATGTGAATGTGGAGAAACAAGAACTCTCACTCACTGATGTTCAAAGCAGAAATAGATAGCATGCTTTGGAGAGCAATTTGGCAGGATCTACTAAAAGTATGCAACCTGTTAGCTCCTCATTTCTATTAACCATGAGAGGAAATCTCACCTGAAAGAATCTCTTGAATATAAAACAATATTCATTGCAACACCATTTTTAAATATGACAAATTGGAAAGAACTTTAACACCCGGCACAAGGGAAAGGAATAAATTAAAGGAGATATTTTCTCAACATGGGGTACTAACACAGTAATAAAGTTATAAACTCAACCATTTATTTCCACATCTAGATGCTCTCTGATGGTCTAAGGTTAGGATTTGGTGCTCTCAACATCTATGTAGCTCAAGACTACAATATTGAATGGAAAAAATTCAAAAAATTTAATACTGTGCATGCACATTTGGAAAACCAAGAAAAAACAGTACACATGGATACAAACACATTTTTTGAAAAATATTAAGCAAGAGCTGGAAGGACACATATCAAATTCATGACAATCATTGAGACTGGATACAGGCCCAGGTAAACGGAAGTGAAAGATCAAAGAAAGCTTCAACTTTGTTTTAGTTTTTCCATAAAAAACACTCACAGTGATACAAAGAAATTTAAAAAAAAAATAATCAGTCTGGAGTGGCAAAAATCTGGTGATTAACCTGTATACTTTGTATGTTTTATGCTGTTGTAAGGTAAATAATGAAGACAAGGACATCCTCTTGAGTGATGATGTTTTTATTTAAATTTGAATGTGAACTAATTTTCATCTACTACCTGGCACATATTACTTTCTGCTTTTGATGATAATGATTTGTATATGTGCCTTACTTCTTGTATTTGTCCAAGCTCTTTAAAGGTATAATCAGATTAGTGTCAGCTTTAAAGTTCCTCTAATTCACACACATGCACACACACCCATTCCCATTCCCACATTTGCCCATGTGCTCATTGTTGCTGTTGTTTTTTCAGTCACTAAGTCACATCCAACTCTTTAGTGACCCCATATACTATATGTAGCCTGCCTGGTTCCTCTGTCCATGGGATTTCCCAGGAAAGAATACTGGAATGTGTTGCCATATCCTTCTCCAGGAGATCTTCCTGACCCAGGGATCAAACCAGGGTCTCCTGCATTGCAGCCAGATTCTTTATCACTGAGCCACCAGGGAAGCCCTTATGTGTTCATATATGTACACAAAATCCAACAGTCTCTCTCAGTTTATTGTGAGTAGTGTACTTTCATATGAAATGAATAATGAGTTTGGTTAAACTATTCTTTCTTTGGATGACTCGATTTAGAAATTTATTCTGCTACCCCAAAGCCAATTTTGGTAGAGATGGAGCAACAGGTAGCTAATCAAATCCTGTCTCACTCTTAAATCATGGATTCAGGGGTTTTAAAATGTTTCTAGCAGTCATTATTTTTTCAAATGGCATCTTGCTGTGAAGTATAAACAAATGAAACATAATAGGAGATCTTCTCTGGTTGAACCAGGAAAGCACTTCCATACCATTCACAAACACATCCATCCCGCAGTTCTGGAAAAAGTTCCAGAAAATCTTTTTGATGCAACAAAGCAGTGTGTAAAACCTTACTGTATTTAGAGTGAAATAGCATCATGTTCCAATGCACGGCTAGCAACTGGCTGGAGTAAGGAATGTTGGTATTTTCCTGGGTCTTTTGCTGCTCTGTGCATTAACGTGGCCTTCCTTTCAGCCCCACCCTATCTCTCCTTTGAAACCATTGTCTCCTTGACATGAAAAATGTACTTCAGAAAGCCTAATGGCTAATTACATCAAAGGGAAGAAAGTCCAAACCTCAAACAAGGAATGATTAACTGCGTACGCTTTAACGGAAGCTATCACACCCTCGAAACGACTCCTCTTCTTTAATAAAAATGTTTCCAGTAATTTATTTTCTGACAAAGTTTGTGTTCTCTGCCCAGGAGTGACTCCTGTTTTGTTCACTCCACGGTTGTACCCTATCGAGGGCTGGCCTTGACCATGGGCAAAGCAGGCAACCACCTCCATAATATGATTTATGCAAATACAGCACATTGAGGGAATAGATACCAGGCTTCATGGGAGAGGAAATCCTGCCTCCTTCAGTGACGCTTCCCAGGTTGTGTTCCATGACATCTTAGTGGGTTTGCATGAAATGCAAAAAACAACAGCAAGGGAGGTTGTCCTGTGATGAAATAACAATGAGAAATGCTAGATTAAGCAAAAGTAACAGGTTTAATTATAAATGGAGATTTTAGTACTCTATTTTCTTAAAACAGGCACCAGGATATATTACTTACACATGTGTTTTCCTTCTAAAAGTTCCTTGAGGGTAAAGACTACATCTGTGATAGTCAACACCATATCCCCAGAACTCAGCATGGTGCTGATATAACAGGCACTCAATAATGTTTCTGAGACAATTAGTAAATCACTAGCCACCATTGTTATGAATCATATTTTACACCAACACAATGACTTGAGTGCCTACATAAGCTGTATCTCTACACTGTCTCAAAAGAATCCCAAAGAGATGCAAGATAAGAATAAAAATCTACATCCCACACATTAGGAAGATGGGATCAAAGGAGCATGAAAGATGAGAAAAAGGAAAGAAACTATAATTTTTGCAGCCCTGCTCTGCTTCTCTACTACTATATGTGAATCTACTGTATGGCAGCTATATGCCAAGTTCTTGATATAGATATTCACATCATATCCTCACAGCAGCCCTATAAAGTGCCTGTTACAGAGGAGGAAACTCAGGGTTTTGAGGTCAAATAATTCACCCAAAGACACACAGGGAGGCAATGAGGGCATTAGGGACCATCCCTGTGTCTTCTGATCCTTGACCTAGTTTAACTGGACTCTTCCTTACTAAATGGACATCACGCAATGAGCATTGTGAGTAAAAGAAAGCAATCTTTGATGAGACGATCTTGTCTAAAATACCATACGTCTAAATTTAAACTTAAAGCAACCTTGTAAGGTATCTACTTTTCGTGTGCTCTTTATAAAGCTAAGGAAACCAAAGCAGAGAGGGGTTGATTAATTTGGCAGGAATGACACAGATAGTAAGTGCTGGGACCGGGAAAAGAATCATGTTACTCTTCTTCACACTAAATTTAATTAGAGCTTGAATTCAAGGGACTTTGATATAGATAATCTCTTTTTTCCTAACATCAGCCCTGTGAGGTTAGGCAAGTAGGCATTATTATCCCCATATCAACGAGGAAGAATCTGGGGCTGCGTCCAAGCCAAGATCACACTGCTAACAGTGAGAAGAACCAGAGGAGATCCAAGTCTCCAGACTCTTAGTTCATTCTTTTTTCTATTTCACATTCTTTTTCCCTCAGAACAAACTACTGGACAAGTCTCATGACTGAGGCCACATACTCTGTCCCAAGTCTCTGTACTCAGGGCAGTAGTCAGCGGAACCTCCCTGTGTGACCTCGGGTATGTTACATAGCACCCTCCCGTAATCTCCCCTGTTCTCCTGACCCAAAAGGCAATCCCTTCAGGGGAAATCTGCGTTCCCTGGTGGCTCAGATGGCAAAGAATCTGCCTGCAATGTGGGAGACCCAGGTTCAATCCCTGGGCTGGAAAGATTCCCCAGAGAAGGGAATGGCTACCCACTCCAGTATTCTTGCCTGGAGAATTCCAGGGATAGAGGAGCCTGATAAGCTACAGTCTACGGGGTCACCAGGGGTCAGACACAACTGAGTGATTAACCCTTTCATGGTGTTGAGAAACCAAAGAAACAGCATTTGGGGAAGGAGCTTGTGATCAACCATATCAACTTCTGTTAAGTGAGTAGACAAAATTTGAATAATGTTCATATCAACCTATAACAAACACCTACCCATCTTATTCACTTTACATCCACCCTCATATCTATTGCAAAAGCAAATATCTGGCAGGTTTTCCCAGAATCCTTGGCAAGGGCCTTAGAAAAGAGGAAGAATATTCACAACAAGCTTTTGACATCCCTGAGCTCCTAATCTTGTTCCTTCCTTTTGGGGTTAACCTTACTGGCAGAAATGTTGTCCTAATGAAGTCAGCATGTATCTTTTCTTCTTCCATAGAAGAGTAAGATTCCCCACCAGTCTGAAACTGAAGCCTAGAAATTTGACTGCTGATCATGTAAGTTAAGATTTCCTCGTTGAAATCATGAAAAGTGGTGCCCAGTATACAGCAAGTGCTTAATAAGTGCTAGCTGAATAAGTGTCTTTAACAGCTTGAATAGTCAAGATTCTAACATTTTCTCATTCCAAAATATTTTTGTGTGTCCAGAGGAGGTTATGAATAACCTCAAGGGCCATGTGCACTTGTGTTTGTTCACACTCAGGGGCGAGACACATTTATGCCGCGTATGACAGTTGGCAACGTGGAACGGTTACTGACTCGGAGGATTGAGTTATGAATGATACAGACCAGAGGAAACCTGAAAGAACACGGTTTTAAATGCAAGGTCTGAGTGCTGATTGACACACTTTGTACGATAGTAAAATCTGGCAGGTGCATTAACTTGCATTCCTCTGATCTGTATACATCCACACTTGTCTTCTTAGAGTACTTGGTAATAAGCTTCTTTAAAGATCCCTGAGTAAGCACTGAAGATAATATCTGGAGTATGTAGCACTCAGTCCTTTTAGAATGGCTTTTTCCTGCTTCTTTCGTTTTCTTAAGAAAATGTCAGTTTAATCATTTCCTAATGCTTTGATAATGTGTTTCTTTACATAGCTGTAGAGCACTCACTTCAGTGTTTTAAACGCATAAATGTAGATGTAAAAGTGCCAGTTAAATGAGATTACTTTTTCCTAATGAAATAACCAAAGAGGAGTTTAAAGTTTCCTAAACTTATGTGACATTTTCAGAGCAAATAATAAAGTCCTAGCCTTCCAGTGGGTCTCTTATTTGATAGATTAACATTTCAATATTGTATCTTGCTGGAATATAGCCAATGATTGGAAAATAGGGAATTCATTTATGTGAGGCGATCTGTCATGACTTAGGTGGGCCTGCCTCCAGGTGAGTGGGGACTTCAGCAACATGGGACGCTGAAAGGAGGACATGGGACCAGAGGGGAAGCTATTCTCATGGACCCTGCTGTGGGATTGACCTCCACAGGATATTAGCACACTCAGAGTTTGTGGAGGCAAGTGCCAGTATAAGACATTTAACCCACTAAATGAAGAACAATGTAAGAAGTCACATGGCAGAAAGACCCACAATGAGAGGAGACTGTGTTTCTGCTCAGTCTGCAATGAACATCCATCGCAGTTGGGAGCCAACTTCTCCCCTTGGAGACAGAAGCCCAGTCGCTTGCAGGCTGGATTAGGGTAGGAGTAGAGAAAAAAGGGCAAGCTACTTCCACAGGGCTCAGTATGGTGAGCAGAGCAGAGCAGCAAAAGCTGAGAAGGTCAGCATGAAAAATGATGGGGTCATGGTCCAGACCTAGGTCAAGAGAGACCATCCGGCAAAGGTTAGGGAAAGAGCCAATTTCTTGGTTAAGCAAGTTGAAGTTCAGGGTAGGGCCTTGAAATTTTACCAGTTTTAAACCCAATCTGTTACCTATCTGAGTTAAAACTCCACTGCTGGGGTCAGCAGAAGCTCTGGGTAATTAGGAGTCACCCCCAACACTTTATAGATGTAGAGATTCAGTTCAGTTCAGTCACTCAGTCACGTCTGACTCTTTGTGACCCCATGGACTGCAGCACGCCAGGCTTTCCTGTCCATCACCAACTCCCAGATCTTGCTCAAACTCATGTTCATTGAGTTGGTGATGCCATTCAGCCATCTCATCCTCTGCATCCCCTTCTCCTCCTGCCTTCGATCTTTTCCAGCATCAGGGTCTTTTACAATGAGTCTGTTCTTGATATCAAGTGACCAAAGAATTGGAGTTTCAGCTTCAGCATCAGTCCTTCCAATGAATATTCAGGACTGATTTCCTTCAGAATTGACTGGTTTGAACTCTGCAGTCCAAGGGACTCTCAAGAGTCTTCTTTTCCAACACCACAGTTGAAAAGCATCAGTTCTTTGGTGCTCAGCTTTCTTTATAGTCGAACACTCACATCCATACATGACTACTGGAAAAACCATAGCTTTGGCTAGACAGACTTTTCTTGGCAAAGCAATGTCTCTGCTTTTTAATACACTGTCTAGATTGGCCATAGCTTTTCTTCCAAGGAGCAAGCATAGAGATAGTATCAGTGAAACTTAACCTTGCCTCCAACAAATTTAAGCCAAAACATTTAAAAATTCTCCCAGTGTTAGGAAGATACAGCTTGGCAATGGAATAGGGCAAAGCCTGCTATGGGAAATAGACAAGAACCAGGGAGGACAGGTATATTCATGTCCTCCTGTATTTTTATGTGAGCTCCAGAAATCCCCTAAAAGAGCATCTTTGCCACTAAGATGGGAGAGATGGATTAACACAATGTCTTCCATATCGCTGATTGCTTAACCATATTAAAATAGCTAAGTCATAGTACTTTATAATACTCCTGTAATACTTTGAGACATTATAATTCCATTTCTTTCAGTGACTGGACCTTTAAGAAAAGCTCATTTAGTGTCTTCCTTGTAAGTAATGATAACCAATGATACAACTAACACTGTCTCGTGAACCATAGAAATATAGGTGTGTGGCCATTTACTCTGGGTCTGAATTTCAGAAAGGACAGTGGAAATTTTTGCTCTTCAAATTCGCCTTTGGAATGCTCATGTTTTTAGATTTCAAGGAACGCCTCAGAACTCCTGGTTGATAAACATAATATAATCACAGCTAAGTTTTTCTAACCTCTTCCCAAATTTAAACAGCCAATTAATCCTTAACTTTCATCTAATCATCTCTCTCTGAGTCAGGAATGAAAGACTAGATTCCCAGTACTTACAAGTCATGTAGATGGCCATGTCCTAGAGAATGTTGTTTTCTTTTACCTTCTGTCTTGATTGATTTTCTAGAAGTATCTCTTCTGAAAGCTGCCGTCTTGCATTGGAATACAGCGCCTGGTAACAATGACTGGTTGAGCCGCCCGTGGTCATGTTTTTTCTTCATCCTCTCTGGGATAGATATTCTCTGAGGCCAGAGGGCCGAGGAGAGGAAGGTCTGGGGTTTTTTGCCTGGGCTTCTAGGGTATGTAGATCTGGTTGCCCGTGGCTGCCTTCCTGCAGAGTTTCCGCCAAACTGCCTAGTCTTCTTTTCAGTTCTTCTTGGTTCCACTCACAGCTCTTCCTTTCAGTCCATCCCTAAGGGGTGGGAGAACTCCTGGTCATTGCTAGCCCTAGAGTGTTTCCTGTTTGATTTCCCTTGCCCTTGCTTACACCTTTGAAAATGGCCCCTTCATTAACGTCTTGGTAATCACCTTCTGAGTGTACCATCTCTTTCCTGCAGGCCCCTGAATGACACCGCCTCTTCTGTGTATGTATTTCGTGGTTCCCCAATGCAGGAAGCACAGGACGTGCTGATGAATCAACATCAGAAAAAGGAGATGCGGCACCTTCCTGGGTCTCCTAAAAGGACTGCAAGGCGGTTGCTAACAATCGAGGGTTAAAATGGAACCCACGGATTATCTGTGGGTTTCAATTATTGTTGCTACCCTCACTCTATCTAGCACAGAAAATTGGGAATTGGCTATGTCAAGACTAAGTTGACACACGTCACAGAGGCTATGCAGCAGTCTATCTGCTCATTAAGAGTTTTTCACTGAGTATGTCCCACTGATCTTCCACTTCTCGCAATGCTTTTGATGTGGGCTTAATTCTCATTTCTGACAGAAAGAAAGGGTCTCACACATGCAGTCCCCAATGTAATCTTCACATGACTGTCAAAAATGCAGCTATGTGTCCCCAGGCTTAAAGTGCCAGCTCCAAGAAAGGTCAGGAATTCTTCCCAGCAACATCTACAGCATGCAAGCATATACATTACTGAAGATCTTCATTTTGTCTGGCACTTTCCTTCAATTTCAAGTTTATTTGGATATCAGATTTCCAAAGGCCTGATTTGTGCTGAGCACATTCGGAAAACACAGTTCTTATTTCCTTTCTAAAACCATACATCCACCTACTATGGAGACACTGATGGGCCAAGTTTAAACCCAAGAAATGGAGTGAACCATTCACCTTAATAAAAGGCAGATTTTTTTTCAGTAATTTCACATGTAATTTGTAGAAGTGACATCCTCAATAGTTTATGATTTGATGTAAAAAGCAAGATGAAGAAATAAAATCTTTTAACAATAAATCGCAAGTCTTTTCTCATTAATTATCAAGCAAGTAAAATGGTTCTCCATAGACTGAATAGTTTTATAAACTTTGGGTCAAAAAGTCATGTAAATAATGTATTTCATGCTGCTAAGTCACTTCAGTCGTATCCGACTCTGTGTGACCCCAGAGACGGCAGCCCACCAGGCTCCCCTGTCCTTGGGATTCTCCAGGCAAGAACACTGGAGTGGGTTGCCATTTCCTTCTCCAACGCAGGAAAGTGAAAAGTGAAAGTGAAGTCTCTCATTTGTGTCCAACTCTTAGCGATCCCATGGACTGCAGCCCACCAGGCTCCTCCATCCATGGGATTTTCCAGGCAAGAGTACTGGAGTGGGGTGCCATTGCCTTCTCCGAATGTATTTCATACTACATCTTAAAAGTAATAAAATTTCAGTATTCAATTGCTTTAACTGGAGTCTCCTTGAAATTCAGAATTTCCCTAGAAGTGACACTTGTAGATAGCATTAACATCACCAATTTTCCCTGATGACACTTCTGTGAGATGAGTACCTATTTTTCCTGATTTAGAGAAGGTTGGTAACTTGGCCAAATTGTGTTTTGAGGTTTCACTGGAAGCTCCACAGCTTGTATTGCTATGGTCATGTTCAATTCATAATTCTTTTTCATCCTCTCCTTCTCTTTTAAACTGCTGGACTTGAGATTAAGGCAAACTGGGTCATTTGTTTGGCCCTAAAATGAGCTGGAATTGCATAGGACCAGCTTCTTCAAGGTGGGCTTTAGGAGTCACCACACATGGCTCAGTTCCTAGTTATGCAGCTAATTATGCAACAAGTTATACAGCTAATTATTTGTTGCTTTATAGTCTCACACACAAAAACACACACATCCCACTGGATACATATGACTAGAATCACATTTAGAGCTCCAGAATTTGTTGCCTTTGTGTAAAATATACTAACATGTACTAAAGAGGTGTTGGCAGCTATGACTGTTATTATTATAGCTATTCTTTGTGAATTTTGTGTACAGTTAATCAACTGCTTCCAAGCAGGGCGATGCTGTTGAATTACCCTACTGGATGATGAGATTCTCACTCCAAAACCATGTCAAGGACAAGAGCCCCCACAATTTATTCTTTCTATAAAAGACATTACTGCTGCTACTGCTAAGTCACTTCAGTCGTGTCCGACTCTGTGCGACCTCACAAACGGCAGCCCACCAGGCTCCACCATCCCTGGGATTCTCCAGGCAAGAACACTGGAGTGGGTTGCCATTTCCTTCTCCAATGCATGAAAGTGAAAAGGGAAAGTGAAGTCGCTCAGTGGTGTCTGACTCAGCGACCCCATGGACTGCAGCCTACCAAGCTCCTCCGTCCATGGGAGTTTCCAGGCAAGAGTACTGGAGTGGGATGCCATTGCCTTCTCCAAAGACATTACTACTTAAGCATTTTGTGGAGGAGGTTTGCAAAACACGAGTAGTCACAGTATCATGTAAGGCAGTGACCAGAATGTTGGGTCACAGCTCCAACTTTGTCAATACACACCCTTTTAACCTTGAACAAATCAATAAAATATTTGAGGGCTCAGTTTTCTCCCCTGTTAACAGACGCTAGACTTAAATGAGTTCTGAGTTCACATTATGATTAATTAAATTTTATTATTTTTTTAGCATTATGATTCAACTCTTGATATCTACAGCATAGCAATTAAACCCCAGGGCTTCAGGGTCTCTGCCAGAATGTAAATTCTCACTCTGCCTCTTACTCTCTGAACATGGATGAATTACTTACTTCCTAAGGTCTAAGTTCTTCATGAGTAAAAGGGAGAGTCAGTGGCTTACTGGAGCTGACTTGGGACAGGATAGTCCTTCACAACCTCATCTTCAGTGGCCTCATCCTGGCAGCTGAAATCAGCCATGATGGGAAAATTTACACCACAGAAAGGCAATTGGCAAAAGCCACAGACAGAGGTTCCTGTTCTTCCAGTGGGCCAGTTTTGGGACATTTACCAGCATAGTACTGGATATAATGAGTATTTACTTAATAATGTTTTATTTAGGTTTACACCAAATAACCCATGCAAATACTAAATAAACACAGCACTACTCAGTATCCGTATCATACTTTCCATAAGCATTTATTTTACTATAGGCTATTTTTAAGGTTATAGGAAAATGTACTATTCCAGTACTTTGGCCACCTCATGCGAAGAGTTGACTCATTGGAAAAAACTCTGATGCTGGGAGGGATTGGGGGCAGGAGGAGAAGGGGACGATCGAGGATGAGATGGCTGGATGGCATCACTGACTCTATGGATGTGAGTCTGAGTGAAGTCCGAGAGATGGTGGTGAACAGGGAGGCCTGGCGTGCTGCGATTCATGGGGTCGCAAAGAGTCGGACACGACTGAGCGACTGAACTGAACTGATTCTCACATATCTTGTTGATGCTAAAAACAAGTCTAAGGCTCTATTAAAATTCACATGAGCCTGACTTTTGCTCAGTTACTAAGTTCCCAAACAAGAAAAAGAGCTGCACATCTAATTCTGTATATGCGGGTCTTCTGTTAAGCGCTATCCCCAATAGACATTTTTTTCTCTCTAAAACTTGAACAGGGAGTTTTCCTCTTTGATTTACTAGAATCTGCATAAACCTGGTAGTAGCTCAATGGTATTTTTTTTCTAATATGGAAGAAAGTGACAATTAATTCACAGTCAACCCTGGTCATCCTCTAGAGTTCTCTGTCTCAATCCATCTTGTTCTAGCCAGAACAAGAGAGAGAGAGACTCTGATTTCTCCTGCTCCCTCCCCTCTAATCCCAGTCAATTTTACCTCCAAAATATCTCTCCATTCTGTTTGCCTTCTTCATCTCTCTTCCCCACTTCTCATCCGGGCCATGGTGGCTGCTCCAAGGACCACTGAAAATCTCCTCCTCTCCCCTTGTTCTTCCAGAGTGCCCGTCTGCCCATGTCTCTCTCCTGTGTGGCACCCAGCAGGGCCTTCCTGCTGCTTCTGGGATGAAAGCATGACCTTCCCCTGGTCCACAGGCCCCCACTCAGGCAGGGCCCGCCCACTCCCCAGCCTCCCACTGAGAGCTGGGCTCCACCCACAGTGGCCTTCTTTCTGGTCCTCGAATGGGCCATGTTTCCTTTATCTCCAATGCTCTTCTTTCCCAAACTGCCTCCCTTTTCACTTTATTCCTGAGACCTCACTCAAGTCAGCATCATTTCATCTAGTAATCCCTTGGTGTCCAAGGCTTCTTCTTTGCACCTGCCTATCAAAAGATGTCCTAATGCCTCAGAGCACATATCTGCTTATAATTTTACATCCATTCCTTTTATTATTTTCTGAACATTCATTTCTCCCTCTCACTAGGCCATAAATTCCATAGACTATATTTATTTAATCACCATATCTTCACTGACAAACATACCAGATGGCATATATTTGGTTGAATGAGAAAAACAAATTATCATAAACTGTGGTACATTCAAACAGTGGAATATTATTCAGCACTAAAAAGAAATGAGTTAACAAGCCATGAAAAGACTGGAAGCAGCTTAAACGCACATTACTAAGTAAAAGAGGCTGATCTGAAAAGGCTACATCCTATATAGCCAACTATATGACATTCCAACTATATGACATTTTGGAAAACGCAATATGGAGGCAATTGTTTTCAGGGGAGGAAGGAATGAACAGGTAAAATAAGGAGGATTTTCAGGCAGCTAAACTATTTTGTATGATACTATAATGCTAGATGTATGCCATTATACATTTGTCAAAACCCTAAGAACATACGATGCAAAGTAAACTATGGACTTTGGTTGATAATCACCTGTCAACATAGGTGGATCAGTTGTAACAAACGGACCACTCTGGGAAGGTGTCAATAATGAGGGAGGCTCTGTACGTGTGGGTGGGGGGACAGGAATATGTGGGGAATTTCTGTACTTTCTACTCTATTTTGCTGTCAACCTCAATGATTCTAAAAAGTTAGTCTATTAAAAAGACAAATGGGGAATTACCTGGTAGTCCAGTGGTTCAAACTCTGCACTTTCAGTGAAGGGGGCATGGGTTCAATCCCTGGTCCTGAAAATAGGATCCCACATGCTGCATGGCATGGCCAAAAGATGCAAGAAAGAAAAAGAAAAGAATTTTAAAAAGACAAATGAGCAAATGAGGACATGAATGGATGAATGAGTGAATAAATTAATAGATCTTAGCCAGGTATCTCTTTCCAGTGTTTCCCATGACACTTAAGGTAAAATCTAAACTCTTTTTCCACCATTAAGAGGACTTCATGTGATCAGAAGTCTGCCATCATTTTCCCCCTGCTCACTAAACTCCTGGGACCCCGACCCCATTTATGGTTTTCATCACACCAATTCTGGCTTTACTTGCTCTAAGAAGAGTCTTCCTCTAGATATCATATGGCTGCCGTCTTCCACTTTTAAGGTAATAAAATTAATTTGAAGATCTCAACTTACAAAATGAAGGCCATCTCAATGGCCCAGACAAATCACAAATCTCAACATAAGCCAACCTGCACTCACAGGAAATGCCTCACTGTCAAGGAAACTGAACACCAATCACAACCCTTTAAATTAGCTTTAGCTAGGACAGAAGGCAGTGGCACCCACTCGTGTTCCTGCCTGGAGAATCCCATGGACGGAGGAGCCTGGTGGGCTGCAGTCCATGGGGTCACGAAGAGTCGGACACTTACTGAGCAACTTCACTTTCAGTTTTCACTTTCATGCATTGGAGAAGGAAATGGCAACCCACTCCAGTACTCTTGCCTGGAAAATCCCATGGATGGAGGAGCCTGGTGGGCTTCCATCTATGGGGTTGCACAGAGTCGGACATGACTGAAGCGACTTAGCAGCAGCAACAGCAGCTTACCTCACCCTAGAAAACAGGGCTTGCTCGACTTATAAAGACATCCCCCACCTCCTGGCCAATCATGCTCTATTTTCACATTGCCTCTTCTAATGCTCTATAAAACTCACCCTTGCCCAAAATCCCTCCAGAAAGTGTCCACTACTCATAAAGAACTGTAGCTTTCCCAATCAATTGACTGTTTTCCTTTGAATAAAGTATGTCAAATTCACAACTAAATTATTTTTAGTTTTGTCATTTGATACAGGTGTTGAGCTTCAAGAAGTCTTCCCTGACCATCAAATCCTAAATTCCCACCAGTCCCCCTGATTACCTAATTTAAAACAGCTCCCTTCCACCTTGCTTTATTTTATTTATAGCACTGAACTCTGAGAAATCTGTGAAATTTTAATTATGTACTTCTTTTCTTACTATCTTACCTACTAGACAGTAAATTCCAGAAAAGCAGGGTTTTTATTTGTCTCCTTCACTGTGGTATACCCCGTATCCAGGCAGGTAGTAGGTACTCAATAAACATTTGTTTAATGAATAAATAAATGCACTTTGCTGCTTTTTATTCTCCTGCACTCTTTCTTTTATTTCTTCTATTCTTTCCCCCTTTCCTTGAAAAACTTAAATCTTCATAATGTCCAAATTTATCTCTAATATTGGTTTATTAAACTCAATCTTTTGTTGAAGACTTTGCACCTTCTAAGGATTTTTTTTAAAACAAACCAGTTTTTTATTAAGAAAAAATAATCCTTATAACAGATGTTTAAAAACATATTTAAGATATTTTTTCCTGTATAAGTTTCACAAATGCCTAAAAACATTTTATTTATAAAGAAGTTTAATCTAAGACAGGACGGGAGTACTTGGTTTCACTCAGCTGTAAGTAGTAGTTGTGCCCCAAATATAACTTTTTATTAATATAATCTGAAGCATATAGAGTAATGTAATTGGCTATTTTTTCTTACTTATGGAATTTTAATTTTAGCCATGAAATTAAAAGATGCTTGCTCCTTGGAAGAAAAATTATGACAAACCTAAACAACATATTAAAAAGCAGAGGCATTACTTTGCTGACAAAGTTCTGTATAGTTAAAGCTATGGTTTTTCCAGTAGTCATAAACGGATATGAGAGTTGGACCATAAAGAAGGCTGAGTGCCAAAGAATTGGTGTTTTCAAACTGTGGTGCTGGAGAAGACTCTTGAGAATCCCTTGGACTGCAAGAAGATCAAACCAGTCAATCCTAAAGAAAATCAACCCTGAATATTCACGGGAAGGACTGATGCTAAGGCTGAAGCTCCGATACTTTGGCCATCTGATGGGAAGAGTCGACTCATTGGAAAAGACCCTGATGCTGGGGAAGATTGAAGGCAAAAGGAGAAGAGGGCAGCAAAGGATGAGATGGCTCAATAGCACCACCAACTCAGTGGACTTGAATCTGAGCAAACTCTGGGAGATAGTGAAGGACAAGGGAGTCTGGCATGCTGCAGTCCCAGGTCACAGAGTCAGACATGACTAAGTGACTGAATAAATGTTATTGGAAAAAGTTGATGTGGCCCTAGCATGTATTAGACATTAAGATAGAAAAACAAAGCAATTCCTACCCATGTGGGGTCTATAGTCTGAGGAAGAGATTTCTATGCTAAATTTTTCTTCATAAATAAAATAGCAATTTTTCTTCTTTATCTCTTCCATTTACATTTGTTTATATCTGTATCTTCATACAAGTTTCCACAAATCAAGACACAACTGGATTTAGACATTTTTTTTTTTTTCAATGTAGCTCGATCTCCTTTCTTTTTTCTCCTCGGAGACAATCACATGATCTCAGGAATTTGGTTTCTTTGCACACAAAATTGGAGAATTATTAGTCTTCCTGTCAATTCAAGACTACTTAAAATATAGTAACACACTCAGAACATATAGAACAGTAAAATGACTGTAAGATTTATAATGCTGAGACATTCTTTATTTTTCGGCACAAGTTTCTCTGGAGTTGCTTTTTAATCCAAACAATCCACTGATCTTATTGCAAACTTTTCCTATTCCCATTTGCTGATAAACTTTGGTAGCAATTGTTCATTTACTCATCTGTTCCATCGTTGCCCAATTCTTGGGCAAATACCATGCACAGAAATTCTTAAGGCTTAAGTTAGCACACACAAAACATCATAGTCTTAAATGAGTGTATCTCCTATCCATAAATATGTAATCCAAAAAAGGCTGAGTATTTTCATTTAAACAGATCTTTAAGTAAACACTCACTTAACGACTTTAGTCCTTGAATAGGCTAACTTAGGCTGTAATGAAATGCAAATAACTATGTTAATGCAAACACTAAAGCTACAAATTCAGACATAAAAAAGTCAAGAAATGCAAAACTTAAGGTTCTCCTAGAAACATTAACTCACTCAAATTGTACATATAGAATATTTCCAATTATACAGAAGACAGCAAAATGCGATCACTTAATGTACTGTATGTACAACCCAGGTAAGTTAATGCCATTATGAGAACGTTAAATTTTACAACCCCTGACTTTGTTTCAAAAGTTACTGCCTGAACATTGCATCATTCCAATCCTCATAACACCATCTTACTAAAATGGAAAGAAAGAAGAGGAACAAGTGTCATTGTATTTTCTATCAATAGAGGATTCTAAATTTAGGCAACACTCAGTTAATAGATGAGAAAAATACTTTTTTGGAACTTTCTGAAGTTTTCAATTGAAAAATTTCCACTTTGCTTGGATTAACTAAATGGCGTATTGAGAAATTATTCCAGACTATAGATTTGTACAAATGTATAAGAAATATGTGTGAAGATATATTTGCTCTTATTTATGTGTAATATGTAATGGAGAAGGAAATGGCAACCCACTCCAGTACTCTTGCCTAGAGAATCCCATGGACAAAGGAGTCTGGTGGGCTGCTGTCCATGGGGTCGCACAGAGTCGGACACAACTGAAGTGACTTAGCAGCAGCAGCATGTGTAATGTGCAAACTTGTCAAAGAAAACATTTTTCAGCCAAAAAAAGAGAACTTTTATAAAATATAGATTTGGGAGGGAAATTTTCAAATAATTTTTTAAGTAAACTTCAATTACGTTTTCCCCTCATCTAGAACTGTGGCCATTTTTAGTATAATTTCCTTCAGGACTTCCTAACTTTGGAGGAAAGCAGAATGTTTTGTTTAAATATTTTTGAAAGCTGAAAATAATGTACAGCTGGTCTTCTGTATCCACAGCGTCTGCAGCAAGGCTTCAGCAACCAAAAATATTCAGAAAAAAATTCCAGAAATTCCGTAAAACAGAACTCTAATTTGCCACACACTGGCAATTATTTATATAATATTTACATTGCATTGAAAGTGAAAGTGTTAGTTGCCTAGCTGTATCTGACTCTTTGCAACCCCATGGACTGTAGCCCACCAGGTTCCTCTATCAAGGAAGTCTTCAGGCAAGAATACTGAAGTGGGTTGCCATTCTCTTCTCCAAAGGATCTTCCAAAACCAAGGACTGAACCCAGGTCTCCCTGCATTGCAGGCAAATTTTTTACCGTCTGAGCCACCAGTGAAGCATTAGGCATTATAAGTAATCTAGAGATGAAAAAGTATAGGATGTGTGTAGGTTATATGCCAATAATATACCATTTTTAATAAGGAATTTGAGACTGGAGTTGCTGGGGTGAGGGTACCATTCCCCCACAGATTCTAAAAGATGAATCTATTTCACTATATTCTAATCGAGCTAGCATCTCCTATAAATAATCAATGATGCAATAAATATCTTATTAGTTGCATAAGGTTTGATTGAATAACTCTGTCTTAGTTAAATTGAGGTGTTGCAAAAATAAGAGAAATGAAAGAAAGGCAATAAATGTGCAAGCCAGAAAAATCTGCAGAAGTGTTGTTTGCAATGACAATCTCTTTAGTGAAGACTGACAGGGGTCCTGTATTTCCTAAGGTCCCCAAGTGTCACTTTTGGAACTCAATGCATGAGACTCCACACGACACGGCTCCCATACAGGGAGATGCTCTAGTGGACGAGTCTTTAAAACTGGAAAGGAAGTGCAGGCATGACGACCAAAGGCCCCCAAACACACTGTAACCAAAGTACACAGTGTTGTAAATTGATTACTCATTTCCAGTTAGTTCTTTGCCAAAAGCCCTTCATTACTACAGTTTTCTACAGGGTTAGGAACCCATTTACTCTTTTAAAAATTTGTCAATTTTTGAAATCCCCATATTAACCTGTATTTTCTTGTCTTCTGCTAATAATGATTCAATCAGACTTCTTTTGTGAAGACTGGGAGATAAATACCCGCACAGTTGGAAAACTATAGTGTCATGCCTGAACAGATTGATCTTAGACTTTATGCTACAAATAAATTGGTATGTTCTTAAATAATTACCAGTTTGTCTGCCGCCTCTCCTGACTGCTGAAAAGCCTCACATTTTCTCTAGCCTGACAGCACAATCTCCTGGTCCCACACCACGCCTGTTAGCTCTTTGCAAGACTTTTGCACAGAATGGTTAAAATCTGGCTGGGAGATGGGAATTCAAGCTCTAAACAATCCACTTAACCTCTCTGCTCTTTGCCCATAAAATCAGTGTCATAGTATGGATTTTCTAAGAGACTGTATTTATCAATGTTTGTTCATGCAAGGGAAATCCCAGTTTGTATCATTTATTAATTTCTTACTTGTTCATTTGTTTCCTGCCCCTTCCATTTGAAGCCTGGACTGTTTGACTGTTCATGGCAGTTTTTTCCTTTTTTTTGCAAAATATTTATCCTAGTATTGAAGGGTTAATGGTATACTGCCTGGAATTGTTCAGGGGCTGCCACAATTTTAAAGACTTAAATTGATGTTAAAAGTGGAGATTTCACAAAATAGAAGCAAACCAAAACAAGCAAAAAAAAAAAAAAAGAAAGAAAGAAAGAAAGAAAAGGAGGAGTTAATAAACCAAGAGGCAAAGGGTAAAAATCTTTTCCTCCATTTCTAGTTGGAACTGCTATTTTTCACAGCTAACTGAAATATTGCAACATTTGAAAAACATCAAAATAGCTAGAATTCATAAGTCTGAGAAGAGGAAAAGAAAGCACTTTGCAAAAGTGAAGGAAGTTCAGCATTTGCAATGTAATTCAAATTGTACTTGTAATTCAGGTCCTGGAATTAACCCACTCAACCAAAGCTTGAAAAGATTCAGATTTACTCAGACTAGCAACAATACAATACTCCCTCACAATTGCCCAACCACCCTGTCTTTTGGTGATACATCCAATACACTCTAAATTATAATTCTCAAACTCAGTTTGTTGTTGAAAAATACATCTGTGCATCATATCAGAGTTTGTCTTGTTGCAATTTAAAGGGAGAGGAGGAGACATACCACCCATTTTAATCAGACTAGGATAACACCTAGCTCTTCCTATAATCACTTTTTGAAAAATTACTTTTACCAGAATTTTTAACAATAGAGAGGTGAATTTGGAATAGAATCCCTGTATTTTCAGCCTATTGACTACAATAAAAAGAATAATTTTCAAGGTATTGTGGTGTTTGGGGTACATTTCAGGTCATCTGAGCTGCCATTTTATTTTTCCAAGGTTGATTGCACCAGGGTTACATCTCGTGGGAGGGCGACTAGCGGGAGGAGATGGATTCACGATACTGCATGTTAGACTGCCTGTCCATGAAAGTTATTTGAAGGTTTTCCATGCAAGCAATTTAGGAAAAGTCAGCCATTTTTACCTTTATCTAGTCGGGCAACAGTTCAAAGCACACAGAAAAAGTTTGTTGTTGTTTTTTTTAAAAGGAAAAAAAATTGCCAAGTCTTTTAAAGGGTAGTTCTAATTTCCTCATTTTTTTTTTATCATGGACATTTTTTGACAACTACAAACAAAATATAAGGATTGCTTATATATTTTATAATGAAAAAACTGTAAAATTTTAAAACAAGGCTTTGAGTGGAACTCATTTATTTACTAGCATGCAAAAATAGAGAAGATGTTACTGATATAATAGTAGTGATGACAATCAGCTTGGTACTTACCCACTGGGTACACCAATCAAGTTAGAAATACAGTGGCAATATTTTGAACTTTATCTCGCAAGGTTTGTTTTTTTTTTAAAAAAAAGAAGGCCAGCAAAGCAGCACTTTTGTAATATTCTCAAAGACTGATATTTGATAGTATAAAAAACCTTCACCTTCTAAATCACTTCTTTGGTAGAGAAGGAAAAAAAAATCTCTAATTTTCCTTTTTTAATCCTATGCAAAGCAACATAGTCTCATATTTATTTAGCTTAGTGCTTTCTTTCTCTTTAAAGCATTTATTAACCAGAGAGACCTCAGTGACATGTAAATTTCATTTTCTATGCCCTGTAGATTAAAATACATCTGTTTCAGCCATCATTCAGGAAAGAAATAATTTTAATAGTTCATTTTATTAAAAAAAGATTTATGTCAGCATTCAGTTATGACAAGAGAAGGCAAGTGACTTGCACATAATGCTAAGAAGCAGCTTTTTTCCTTCCAGAATTTTATCCAAATTGAACAGAACTATGTCCCTAAAATATATGAAGGGAGGCAAGTAACTTTGCCTCCTGGTATGTTGTTAGTATGGTGATTCTTCCATAAGGCAGCAGGTAAATTCCTCTTTGTTAGGCTTAATCTGTGACATTCTAGTATTTGCATTATTCCATACTTAAAATAACACTTATTTGAATGGACTTTCCTCTTGTGTTTAGGAAAAATATTTGAGGATGCATCTTTGAGTCTGGCATTTAATGAACTTTGTTTGCTTCTAATTATGTGTAGTATACTTTAAAGGTAAACAATGGTTACATAAAACATCCAAAATTGGCAAATCTCCAGAGACAGATTACTGTTTCCCTGAGGCTAACATGGGGCAATTGACTGAAAGAGGGTGGCTGCTAATGGGTGGAGGATTTCTTCAGGAAGTGATGAAAAGTTCTAATATTGATCATAGTGACGGTTGTACAACTCTATGAATAAGCTCAAGGCCACTGAATTGTACCCACAAATGAGTGAATCATTTGATATGAATTTGTATCTCAGTAAAACTTTTATATTACAAGAACAAACCAATGAAATCTAAATCCAACTCCATGGCCTGATTCCGAAAAGAACTGTCTGCTGGGTGGGCATTCAGATGTGTAAACACATAATTAAAATGGCAATCTGATAAACCTGAATCCACAAAAAAATACAACTCTTTGAAAGTTGTATTGAAAGAGTTTCTTGCCTAAAACCACATCTCAATATCAGGGATGAGAAGGAAGAGCTTTTCAGGCTAAGGGAACAGTATATGGAAAGGTTGGAAGGCAAAGCAGAAGAAGATGGCACCAGGTTTCAAGAAAGATGTGAATACTTTAGCTGTGAACCTCAAGGAGTGGGTATCTGGGAAGAGGCAAGAGGTTTCAGGGAAGCTCCGGGAAAAGGAACTGCCTGAATGTTCCCATCTTTGTTTAAAGTTATAAAAGGAAGCGAGGGAAAGAATTAACATCTGTAACAGTTGAAGGTTAATGATACAAGCATCAAACTGTAATTAGGTGCTTATTTTCTTTATTATCTTGTTCTAATTGCATATCCTATACAGGAAAATTAGTAGCCTTGGCCTATGTTTATGCTTAGTTATTTTAATAAGGAATTCTATTTTTCTTCAAATGCATTAGTAATAGTTACATGGGAAAAACCTGTCCAGTTGTTTCTTTCTTTCTCTTGGGAGATTAACCGTTTAACCACACTCATGATGAAGCTGGCCCCTTGAATCATGAGACCACACGTGGGACCCCACAGTCCTCTTCACAGCAGCGTATTTTCATGACACAGAGACATAAACAGCCTACTAAGTACCTCTCCAACAAAACCCAAGCCTTTTCCATCCTGGCAAATGTAACTGGAGTTTTTTTAATATCAATTTGAAAGGAGAAGCACAGTCTAAGAAGAAATGTCTTTCACAATAGCAAAGCTAAAATGACTATAATAATATAACAAAAGAATGTTAATGCCCAGATCGGCAAAGGTTTATTCCATGCGGATCACTTCATTGTTGATAATTAACACCTACCCGACTCACCACAGTACCTGGAGAATGAGACCTAGACACAGGATACGGCTTACTCCAAATCCTTTGTTAGGGTCAGAGTCTTTCCACTTTTGGTCCCTACTCATGTTCTCTTTCTCAACACCGGGATCAATGAAAAGACATACATGGAAATGGAATCTCACCTGTTGTCAAAAGTATCCCATGAGCCCTGTGATAAGCTCTTCACGTGCACCTTCCTTCTATATGAAGTTCCACTTTTTGAAAGCAATGAGCCACCCACACAAAGTCCTTACCATTAAGTATTCATGTCAGGCATCTTCTCACTCATCTTTCAGCAACCCAACTAGGGAAGCATAATTATTATCAATCCAAATACATAGATGAGGAAAATGAGACTGAACTAGACTCAGCAGCTTGCTTGGAATCAGATGCATGGAGATGGCAGACCTTGGACCGCTCGTGCCCAGGTGTGTCTGAAGCCCACATCTGAATTCTCAACCATCTCACTGTTCTGCTTATTACCCAGAAAACCTGGGCTTCATGGCAACACAAGCAGAGGGTAACTGGGAGACGAAGAAACCCCAAGGAAGTGAGAAGCAGAGAAGCAAGAAATAGCCAGACACTTCAAGATGGGGTTATTTACCAGGGAAACTAGACAATGCAACGACATGCGGGGCGTGGTTCCTCTTTGGCGCCGTCCCTCACGCCCACCTCCAAGCTTTCAGGGCCAGAAAAACTGGGGCTTCTCGCCTGCTATGGTTGAAGTTCGGCATTGCTTCTCCATTGCGACACCTCCTTCCTCTCTGATCACATTCTTTCCCTCCTTTCATTTTTTTCATTTGATATCATCATTCCGCAAATATTTATTAAGACCTACTATGCGCCAGATTCTCCTCTAGGCATAACAGTGAATAAAACAAACTGTGGTTTGCTGTCACACATCCTACATTGCCGTGGCATTAGATCACACACAAACGGACAAGAGTATGTATCTCATCATCTCATCTGCCTCTGGGTCACAAGAGTATCTGAAGATGTCATGAGGGGATTTCCTGGCAACCCAGTGGTTAAGACTTGGTGCTTTCACTCCTGGGGCCTGGGTTCAACCCCTGGTCAAGGAACTAAGATCCCACAATCATGTGGTGTGGCCAAAAAGGGGGGGGGGGGGGAGTCATGAATTCTTGTAAGATCAGATATCCAGATTTCTTAAGTTTTAATAAAGAATGTACAGGAAGATCCCTGGAGAAGAGCATGGCAGCCCACTCCAGTATTCTTGCCTGGAGAATCCAATGGACAGAGGAGCCTGGTGGGCTACAGTCCATAGAATCGCAGAGTCAGACACGAGTGAAGCGACTTAGCACGCACACATGCATACACTACTTTAAAAATCTAGAGTCAAATTATAAAATATGTGCTCATTAACCTTTCTTGATCATCTTATAACAGGGCTGGGAGCCCAGAACTACTTTTAGATACTCCACGGATCTATTTGTTTTTAAAAGCCAACAGAAGGCCACTTCTCACGGATTATTAAACCTGGCTATTACTATTCATGCACACAGACCTATATAGTGACCATCGTTGAGAGAATCAATCAAATTATTAGGCTTCATCGGGTTTTGTTTTTCATCTTAAATCAGCTTATTGATCTCAAATGGAATGACAACTGATCTACATTTTCCCCATTATTAGAGCATTTAAATATACCAGTCTTCTAACAATTGAGAGGTACTAAACAGACATACTTCCAAGAAATTCACTTCTTAAAGTTAAGAAACAGTCATTTCAAGCTTAAAACAGATGGTGTCAATATTGTACTAAGTGATATATGACCAACTCAGGGAAAATTTTGATAAGTAAAGTGTAGACACACAAAAAGTTTGTCTGAACTGTTTCCCATACAAAACTGAGCAGAAAAGTCTATTTATTATGGAGTGGACATGATTTATATTCTTTCTTATGTGATAGTCATAAAAAGAACATTGTTTTCAAAATGTTAGACAGAGGAATCTGATGATCTTGTATCCAACTGTACCTACTGTCAGGAAGGATTAAAGAAAATTGGAATCTACTTCCTGAAAAACAGATTTGCTAAAAATTGGAGTATAAGGTTCAGAAATATTTTCATGCTTACCATCTCTTGCCCTCTCCCACCTCATTTTCACTTCAAGGTAGATTTTGGTGGAAAACTGCAACAAGAAAAAATACTACAAAGTAATTTTTCTAACATAGCAAGTTTGACATTTCAAAAAAAAAAGCATATTTTTGAATGAACAGGGACCTATATAAGAAGCTGAACTTAATATAAAAGAGGAAATTCAATGAAATGAGGTTATTAACTTATTAATAGTTTAGTAAAAGATTAAAGAATTGCTTTTTAAATTTTACAGATCAATTACTTCAGTTAAATTTTAAACCAGGTCTTGTAGTCAAAAATCAAAGATTTTTTTTTTTTTAAAGAGATCAATATCCAACAGTTCATGTTGGGAACCAATTAAGTTTCATTTCGAAGGCACAAGAGATATTCTTGCTTTTTTTTTTAATTTAAAGGTGATTCATTAAATGTTACGTTAGGCAGCTTCTCCTATTTTCAATGTTACATTTGCTAAAAGCCGTTATGAGGAGACATTTGTGATAAGAAGACATGTAGCGCAATTGAAGGGTCATTTCATTGAACAAATCAGAGAAAAGTCAAAACATGTAGACCACAGTTTTGTGCTTTTGTTTCTATAAAATGTTAATATCTCTGAATTAAATTGCTGGGGGATTTTAGTTTTAGATGATGACACAATTAATTCTGATCAAATAGGCTGAAATATCCACAACTGCCCTCATCCATGGACATTTTGTTTGGGGAGCAAAATAAAGTGGAATCTTACTCCATTCAACTTTCAGCTGCTGTTAGCCAATACTTTTAGCAATAGTAACAATGTATGGAACTACTTATCTGCGTCAGGCCCTGTGATACACACCTAGAATTTCCTCATTTAATCTCAAGTGTATGCATGTTCAGCGGCTCAGGCATGTCCGACTCTGTGCGACTCCTGGATTGTAGCCTGCCAGGGTCCTCTGCCCATGGAATTTTTCAGGAAAGAGTACAACATTTTTATTCTCATTTTTTAAGGAAAATGCCCCTAGGGGTAGCAGATCACCCCAAGGTCACATCACCAATTCACAGCATGGCCCAGATACAAACCATGTTCCTGACTCCAGAGGCTGCACTGTTAACCATGGACTACCTTCTCTTGTGAGACAATGAAAATCACTAATTGTCTTTATTATTGCCTCTTTGTCAAAATAGATCAAATAGAAGCCATCTGTTTATTAAAAAAACTCACTACAGACTTTTCTTTTATAATTTAGAAAGGAGAGTTAAACTTTATGACTGCTCCCACCAAAGCAAGCTATGAAAGCCAAGGCTAAAATATGGAATTGCATCTTAAAACGTCACTTAAAAAAAAAAAGATGAAAAAGAACAAAGGCTATTAATTTTTTAAGTGGGGCTAATTTTTAAGCACCACAATGATAGCACTTAATTTCTCTTTTTCCTAGCTTTGGGCTAGCACAATGTACTGTGGTAATATTTGGAGCTTGTGCTTCAGAAATTTCCATGGACACATTAGCTTAGATGGTTTCATTACCCACCCTCATTATTAAGTAGCATTCAATTACCGAGTGTTGCAATGCCAAAGAGCATAAAAGAGAGACAAAATCTCGGTAAGATCTGAGGGTGAAATGGCATTTTTATATTGCTATAAAGATTACTTAACTCTAGTGCAGTACTAATGATCATTTCTGTGACTAAAAACATCCCCTTATGATTAATTATGTAAACTCTCATCATTTCAAGCCCAATAAAGACTTTAAAACATTTTTCATGCATCTTGTATCCTGGCGTATTTTTTTTTTCCCATTTACCCACATAAGAATCAACTTTAAGAATTAAACTACTTTCCATCACATTAAAGTAGTGTATCACCTGGGAGTGTGCAGGTATACATGTATAATTCAGGTAAATATATGCAGGGAGTGTTTTAACATGGGGGGATCTTTTGTATTTTTCATAAATGTTGATTTTTGTTCTTGATACCTATGAAAGACGTAGCTTTCTCATACTGGAAAGAATTTCTCAGCAGTCAAGTTCTTCAAACTGAATATATGTGAAAATTAGAATATACAGTTAAAATCACTTTCAAATGTTGACTATAATTTTGTTTGTATCATCAATAAAATTGATGGTGGGGAGGCTTCTGTTCAACATTACGAGATTGTTTACAATAGAATACAAAGCAGCTATTAAATGTGAAGTTATATATAAATGTTTACCAATTTAAAAAGTGTAATATAGCACTTTGTGAAAATAGAAGCCATTAAACAGTATGACTCCTATTTTTTTTTAAATGTCATATTTTAATATATATCTTTGATCAAAAGATAAACAGAATGGCATTAATAGAGATTTTGTCTAAGGTGACAAGATTACAAATAATTAAACTTTTTTCTCTTGAACTACCCACACTTACTGCCCTTCCCTGGTAGCTCAGTCAGTTAAGAATTGGCCTGCAGTGCAGGAGACCTGGGTTCGATCCCTGGGTAGAGAAGATCCCCTGGAGAAGGAAATGGCAACCCATTCCAGTATCCTTGCCTAGAACATCCCATGGACAGAGAAGCCTCGTGGGCTGCAGTAAATGGGGTCGCAAAGAGTCGGGCACAACTGAGGGACAAACACACCCGCGTTTACGAGAATCCTTCTCTCTAATGAAGATAAGTTTGCTTTTGTTTAAGAAAATGAATTATTAGGAAAAACACACCAGGAAACCAAATAATCTCCTTTGATTAAATGCTCATTCGGAGTCTGCGATTGGAGACATTTCTTGGCTAAGGCTCCATACTTATAAAAATTGGTTCACAGTTACATCCACAGGACAAAATCCCTTCTTAGCCATACAGGCCTGGGAGCCTATTTCTCAGGCCTGATAGAGAGACAGCAGACAAGTGTCTACCCTGTGCTCGCTGCCTGGGGTCTGTGGGCTTTTGCCTGTCTGGCTGCCCTGTGAGTTGAAACTTTGGGGACAGGGAGGGGCAGGAAGAAGTGAAGTCCACACCGCTCTTTATTATGCAGCTGTGAAGCTGAAAAGCAGAACATGAAATGGGAAAGCAGAGACCAGCCTCTGCCTGAACCTTTAAATCATGCAGGTTCAGATGGTTTGAGGTGGCGTCTTGGGGACTGCAGGGCCTCCAGACTGGCTCACTAGAGTGTCACTTCCATCGGCATGAAGGCTCACAGTTTACAATTTTCCTTTCTTCTATTCCTTCCTTCCTTTCCCTTCAACTGGCCCCCTCTGGAAGCACAAGAGTCCCTATCTACTTGGAACAGGATTTCAGTTCTCAGAAATGTAGTTCTGGGTACCTTCTGAACAGAGACTGGCTATAATCCCAAATTGCGTGTTTTATTATGTGGGCTTTATTTGTGTTTCTTATGAAATGAGCTGAAACACTCAAACTCATTTCAGATAGCAGCCGAAGCTAAATGGCCACATTGTCCCTGGACAGAAGGTCAACACATCACAGGCAAAACTGTCCAGCGCCCGAGTGTTCTCAAAAACTTACGAACACGAGCCACTTCAGTCATTGTCTTCGACATTGCCTGAACGGCAATGACTGCCCTGACAAATAAAAGAAAACAAAAGCTTTTACCACATACTTCTAGATTTCTCTATAAGGTCAAATTATGATTAAACATAAAGATCACTTAGGAACTTCATTCATAACTAAAAAAGACAAGAAGCTTTAGCTTTCACTGCTATAGTTTTGTCAATCAAAGAGATCTAAATCGCTTGTTCTATAAAACAGTTGGGTTCACTTGTTGGCTGCGGTGGAACCATTTCTGATGAGGTTTTCCTCTTTTGATCAGTTCTAAGGTATAATGACAGTCTCCACAACCAGCCACACCCAGTGGGGCAATGTGAATAAACACTGGTAGCTTCTGCCAGAAATAAACACCAGATTAATAGCATACAGCCTGCACATCAGGGGTGCTTCCACCTCCCTGGGACCCCCAGATGAGAAATTAATTAAGCTAATACATTTAAAACTAAATCTATTTTACTCCAAATTACCATCCCCAAAAAGTTCAGCAAAAAAACGTGAAATGCCAAAATTGTAAACTGCATTCTATGTGTATTCAGACCCTTGGTAAAGCAGATTCAAATAAAGAAAACCTGAGATAAAGAAAGCCAACAAGCCATGATCAACTCAAGATCTCCATCTAGTGACATTATGCTGAATAGCAGGTCGTTTTCCACATTTTGGGGTAGCCTGGTGGCTGTTGCTGTTCAGTCGCTCAGTCGTGTCCGACTCTTCGAGACCTCATGGATTGCAGCACACCAGGCTTCCCTGTCCTTCACCATCTCTTGGAACTTGCTCAAATTCATGTCTGTTGAGTCGGTGATGCCATCCAACCACCTCATCCTCTGTCAGTCCCTTCTCCTGCCTTCAAACTTTCCCAGCATCAAGGTCTTCGTATCAGGTGGCCAAAGTATTGGAGCTTCAGCTTCAGCATCAGTCCTTCCAATGAATATTCAGGGCTGATCTCCTTTAGGTTGGAACTCCTTGCAGTCCAAGGGACTCTCAAGAGTCTTCTCCAACACCACAGTTCAAAAGCATCGATTCTTCGGCGCTCAGCCTTCTTTATGGTCCAACCTTCATACATGACCACTGGAAAAACCATAGCTTTGACTAGACGAAACTTTGTTGGCAAAGTAATGTCTCTGCTTTTTAATATGCTGTCTAGGTTTTTCATAACTTTTCTTCCAAGGAGCAAGTGTCTTTTAATTTCATGGCTGCAGTCACCATTCGCAGTGACTTTGAAGCCCAAGAAAATAAAGTCTGTAGCCCGGTTAAGTCAAATAAATTAGGCATTTACTTGATTCCCTGTTGGGAAGTGAGCTGCCTCCTCTTATTACGCCTTTGTAAAAAAGTATCCTCTCCTGGGGGGCCAATTTACTCCTTTTACGAAATTATTGTGATTCACCGCTGGGTCTGGTTCATCTGTTTTCAGCAAGGCCTATTTCACTGGAGTCACAGTTTATTTTCTAACTCTTGTGGCATTTTGATCTAAGAGATTGGAGACTCTTGATGTGAGTCTAAGTCACGTGAGTAACTTGTACAGTTGCGTGTGACAGTGCGTCTGGCAGTCGCACAGAATGTACTTCATGGCACTAACTATAGCTAGTAAGCACAGAGGTATAGACCAGACAGTAAAATAAGTCACTACAGTGAAGTGAACCGAAGGACCTCTCCCACCAGAGCCAAAATGTGCATGCCACTGGAATCCATTATATTCTATATCCCAATCTGGGTGGTGATTACATAGGCGTGAACACACATACAACACTGAACTGTGTGTTTGTGATCAACATACTTAACTTATGTTATACATTTCTGGTATGCATGGTTTATCACAGTAATAAGTTGTTTTTTTTAATGAGGTACCATCATTGTTGTCTTACCCCTAATCCTGAGAGATAATAGCCAACGGATAGCACTTTTGTAGTCTAATAAGAGCCGAGTTCCACAAAGATTTCTTATGGATACTCAGGAAATTAGGTAAGAAGTTGAATATCTGTCATACCTGTGTGTGCTCAGTCATGTCCCGACTCTTCGCAGCCCCATAGACTGTAGCCCACCAGGCTCCTCTGTCCATGGGATTTTTCAGGCAAGAATACTGGAGTGGGGTTGCCTTTCCTTCTCCAAGGGATCTTCCCGACCCAGGAAACAAACCCGTGTCTCTTACGTCTCTGGCATTGGCAGGTGGATTTTTACCCCAGTGCCACCTGGGAAGCCCATCTATCAAGCCTAGACATCATTAAGTAAAGAACTTTGGAGACTTGCCTCTTCTGTAATTTAACTGAAAATTTTAGGGTTACCCCTTAGGCCAGATTATAAACACAAGAAAACAAGATTGTAAGCACACAGATTTTGGCCACATAGATTGTCATCACACATGAAGACAAGTAATTTCTGCGAGGAGCTATGAGGATGTCTTCTGATACTCACTAGCTGGATGAAAGGGCAGAAACAAAGGCAAGTGGAAAATTGAACAGGTGGGTTAGTTTGTAACACAACCATCACAAACAAAGCCTGCTGAGCTGCTTCAGGGTGTGTGCTTCTATCATTTATAAGATATGGGATGTTAGAGCAGGAAGGAAACTTTGCCATCTCTTTGGTGATACCCGTGTTTCAAGAGGAAGTCCAAAGAGCTTACATTCAAGCAAAGCCACAGGATTGGTTCATGACAACGAGCTCTCCTCCACCCCATCTCTCTGACCACTGGTCTTGCAGGTCCTCAGGGCCCAAAACAGTCCCTAAAGCTCTGTAGGGATAACACAGTGCAAGGCCTTCAAACTCTCTGCAACTACTTTCAGAGGTAGTACCGGCAAAATTCCTCCATCGTTTTTCTTTCAAGTTTTCTCCCTCTTGCCGTCTTTCATTCCTTCATTCTTTTGATCCTTCCTATCTCCCTTCCTTTCTTCTTTATTTTACCAATTCTTTATTTTCACATATATTTTCATTATTTTCTCTTTTCCCCCTCTCTTTTAATGATATCCAATCAGCCCTCCACGTTCATGAGTTCTTCATCCTCAGATTCAATCAACCACAGAACAAAAATATTTGGAAAAAAAATTACAGAAAGTTCCAGAAAACAAAACTTGACTTTGCTGTATTCTGGCAACTATCTACATAGCATTTACATTGCATTTACAATGATTTACATATAGTTTACATTATATTAGGTATTATAAATAATCTTAAAATGACAAAGTATACAAGAGGGTGTGCATATTGTTTTTGTTCAGTCGCTAAGTCATGTCTGACTCTTGGCAACCCAATGGACTGCAGCATGCCAGGCTTCCCTGTCCTTCACCATCTCCCAGAGCTTGCTCAAACTCCTGTCCACTGAGTCAATGATGCCATCCAACCATCTTTCCCTCTGTCGCCACCCTTCTCCTCCTGCCTTCAATCTTTCCCAGCATCAGGGTCTTTTCTAATGAGTAACTGAAGTATTGGAGCTTCAGCTTCAGCATCAGTTCTTTCAATGAATAGTCAAGGTTGATTTCCTTTAGGATTGACTGGTTTGATCTCTATGCTGTCCAAGGGACTCTCAAGAGTCTTCTCCAGCACCACAGTTCAAAAGCATCAATTCTTTGATGCTCAGCCTTCTTTATGGTCCAACTCTCACATCTGTACATGACTACTGGAAAAACCATAGCTTTGACTATACAGACCTTTGTCGACAAAGTGATGTCTCTGCATTTTAATATGCAAATACTGCATGATTTTCTATAAGATAGTTGAGCATCCTCAGATCTGGGGATCTGTGGGTTCCTGAAAGGAATCCCCCAGGGATACTGAGGGATGACTGTACTTGCATGTGTGTGGGTTGTGTGCTTAGTCGCTTCAGTCCTGTCCAACGCTTTGCAAAGCTCTGGACTGAAGCCCTCCAGGCCCCTCTGTGCATGGAATTCTCCAGGCAAGAATACTGGAGTGGATTGTCCCCCTCTAGGGGATCTTCCTGACTCAGGGATCAAACCCAAATCTTTTATGTCTCCTGCATTAGGAGGCTGGTTCTTTACCACTAGCGCCACCTGGAATGCCCATGACTGTACTTGCAACTTGCAACCAAAGTTTTCATCCCAATTTCCTAATCAGAAGTCAGGGAGGAACTTCCCTGGTCTTCTAGAGGTTAAGAATCTGCCTTGCAATGCAGGAGATGTGGGTTTGATCCCTGGTCAGGAGGTCCCTCAGCATGTAGGTCACTATGATCCTACATGCTGAGAATCGGCTAGGCCCTCATGCCACAGCTACTGAGGCTTAGCACCGCAACTGGAGAGTTCGTGCACTGCTATGCAAGATCCCGAGTGCCACAGATAAGACCCAACACAGCCAAATAAATGAATATTTTAAAAAGAAAAAAAAAAACAATCAGAGAGCAAGTATGAAATTCAGACCACTGGTTCCCAGATTTTACCCGTGAATCAGGCTCAGGGTGATACAGCCCCTACTCTCTCTCCTGCCCAAGAATAAGATCATGGCATCCGGTCCCATCGCTTCATGGCAAATAGTGGAAACAGTGGCAGACTTTATTTTCTTGGGCTCCAAAATCACTGCAGATGATGACTGTAGCCATGAAATAAAAAGATGCTTACTCCTTGGAAGGAAAGTTATGAACAACCTAGACAACATGTTAAAAAGCAGAGACATTACTTTGCCAACAAGGTCCATCTAGCCAAGGCTATGGTTTTTGCAGTAGTCATGTATGGATGTGAGAGTTGGACTATAAAGAAAGCTGAGTGCTGAAGAATTGATGCTTTTGAACTGTGGTGTTGGAAAAGACTCTTGAGAGTCCCTTGGACTGCAAGGAGATCCAACCAGTCAATCTTAAAGGAAATCAGTCCTGAATGTTCATTCGAAGGACTGATGTTGAAGCTGAAACTCCAATACTTTGGCCACCTGATGCAAAGAACTGATTCACTGTAAAAGACCCTGATGCTGGGAAAGATTGAAGGCAGGAGGAGAAGGGGATGACAGAGGATGAGATGGTTGGATGGCATCACCGACTCCATGGACATGAGTTTGAGTAAACTCCGGGAGTTGGTGATGGACAGGGAGGCCTGGTGTGCTGCAGTCCACGGGGTCACAAAGAGTCAGACACAACTGAGTGACTGAACTGAACTAAAACACAGCAGACCAGCAGATGTTCAGCATTCCATAGCGTCAGCTTCTCAGGCCAGTGCAAAAGCAGCTTCTGTGTCTACTGCTAGGAAGGAGACAAGAGAAGTCTCCCAAGACAGAGTGTTTGCTGGGCTTTATCTTATATCAGGGCTCTGCAGTTCTGACCTTCACATGGTGATTGGCTCCAGGTCTTCAAGCTCCACTTGAGAAACGCCATCTGACTCCAAGAGGGTCTTCTTCCTCCACCACCTGTCTACACCCAAATCTATCCACAAAGGATTATTTATTCCTTCTGGGTTCTCAGAAGTGTCTAAGAATAGAGGTCAATCAAGTAAGTTCTTAGCAATGCTTGGTTTATATCCTCAAATAATTTAAAATCTAGTTGAATTTGCAAAGACGCTGGGGAACTAGCAGAAAACAGACTCATCACCAACGATAGCTTTAACAGAAAAGCTTTATTGAACGCCTGCCTTGGAAAGAACTTGGGGGTTAACTGCCCCAGGAATTCAGACAAGAGAAAAAAATACTCTGGGAAGAGGGCAGAGTTCATCACAGCAGGGAGGGAAGGACCTGATCCAATGCCCCATGGTACTTAGATAAATATAAATATATAATTCATTCTCGTTCTAAAAAGTCTTTCATGTAATTCTTTACATTGAAAAGGAGAAAGTAAAGATAACTTTAGTTTTAATCTTGCCAATGCCCCCAAAATATCCACCTTTAGTATTTTGGTGTAATGACCTCCTGACTTTTCTCTATGCATATTTTAAACTTTATTCAGATCAGGAGTAATTGACAAATATAATTGCATATATTTAAAGTCTACAAGATTATAGATATATACCCATTCAAGATAGTTAATACAACCATCACCTCACATAGTTTATACAGGTAACTCTTAGTGTGTGTATGTGTGCATGTGTGAGCGGTAAGAATGCTTAAGATCTACCAACAACTTTCAATCTAAAAGACTGTATTACTAACTATAGTCATTGTGCTATATATTACATTCTTGGTTTCTTATCTGTCTGCATATTTTATAAAGAGGAAAAAAATAATTGTGCTATGCCTGTAGCAATTTAGAAGGTTAAAAAATGCACTTTCTAATCTTTTCTAACCAAAAATATTCAAGGCTTGTAATTAGTTGTGGTCATTCACATTTTTTTCCTGTGAGATTTTTTCTCTGTGTATTTCTAGTTTATTCACTAAATATGCTAATTCAAGTCTGCTTTTATGACTTAGCAAATATTTTAAAGAGCATACTATGCTAATATTGATGTAAATCTATATCATCATTGCAAGGTCTCCATCATATCTCTGGGTTCATTTGCATATAGATTGATGATTGGTATACGGATGCTCCATAATTTATTCACTTCACTTTTTATGAATATGTTTGTGCTTTCCCATGTTTCGTCTATAAACCCATCTGAGATCAACTTCCTCACACAAATATATTAATACTCATCCTTCCCTTTGGAGAAATTCCTGGAGAAATTCCTAGAAAAATTCCTAGAAAAATTGCCGACTCAAAAGGGAATAGTTTCCCTTTTGATCCATGGTACTAAACTGCCCTCCAGTAGGAACTGAACACTTGTTTACGTTCCCACCAGCTTTCCTCACCAGCACTAGATATTATCTTTCTTTTCTTATCTTTGCTGATCTGATCATCATAAAATGGTAAATGTGGTTTTAATTTATATTTTTTGATGGCTTGGTAATATTTTTCACTTGCGAACACTCCCACCAACCTTTCTACCTGATTCGTCCCAGTAAACTGCATCTCTAATCATTTCTCCCATGACTTTCTCCTCCTGGTGCTGTATGGGACATCTCCAGGTAAATTTCTATTTGATTCCAAAGCTAGTGAAGTTGTCTTGAAGGCATCCCTGGCTCTATCTGCCACTCACAAAAATGCTGGAAGTAACTGTCCATTTCCCTCCTGCATGTGAAATCACCTCAAGCTTTGCAAGGCTGAAGACCAGAAGGTCTGCCGTCATTAGAGAAGTGATTCCTGAAAAAGAGTGAAAGAGGAGCTGGCCCGTCGTTGGGCTGGATTGGCCATTCTTCAACTCCACCAGCCTAATTCAATTGTCCCCCCAAATTACTTCCCAACTCTGATGATTTTTGTTTAAACTGAACTTAACTCCAAAATCTGCAGATGGTGATTGCAGCCATGAAATTAAAAGACACTTACTCCTTGGAAGGAAAGTTATAACCAACCTAGACAGTATATTAAAAAGCAGAGATATTACTTTGTCAACAAAGGTCCATCTAGTCAAGGCTATGGTTTTTCCAGTAGTCATGTATGGATGTGAGAGTTGGACTATAAAGAAAGCTGAGCGCAGAATTGATGCTTTTGAACTGTGGTGCTGGAGAAGACTCTTGAGAGTCCCTTGGACTGCAAGGCGATCCAACCAGTCCATCCTAAAGGAAATCAGTCCTGTGTGTTCATTGGAAGGACTGATGTTGAAGCTGAAACTCTAATATTTTGGCCACCTGATGCAAAGAGCTGACTCATTTGAAAAGACCCTGATGCTGGGAAAGATTGAAGGCAGGAGGAGAAGCGGATGACAGAGGATGAGATGGTTGGATGACATCACCAATTCAATGGACATGAGTTTGGGTAAACTCCAGGAGTTGGGTATGGACAGGGAGGCCTGGTGTGCTGCAGTTCATGGGGTCGCAAAGAGTCAGACACGACTGAGTGACTGAACTGAACTGAACTTTGACGTTGAACCCCATTTGAGAGGCAAAAGCTGCCCCCAGCTCAAGTTGAGTTGGATGGGCGGGGTCTGCTGTACATAGTGTTCTGGTCTGGGGATGGGTCGCCAGTCGGCCGTGCTCCCCTATGGGCGTTGGCATCTGCCTAGAAGTCTCCCTCCTCATGGGGATCTGGTTGTCCGTCCACACAGCACAAAGTTTCATCGTCCACGGTCCCAGCCGCAGGGCCACTGGAGTCTGACAGCACTCGGGTCGTCCTGTCCACGCTGCTCTGCAAGAGACACCTACTTACCCGCACCTTCCAAGCTGCAGGCGCTGCTTTGGGACACTTACCAGCTCAGAGCATCATCAGCCTGCCCCCACAGCAAGCGAAAGCACAGGGAACTCTTGTCTGGGGCCCAGGCCATCCCTGCTCTCAGACTCCCCAGATGAATCTGGATTGCAGGAGCATACCTCACTCCCCAGGACACAGGCTCTGGAGGGCCAGCTTCTTAGGGACCCATCCACCTAAAACCTCCACCCTTCTGATTCCCCTTCTGTCCTCCTCACCCCCACTGGGAAACATGATCTATTAGCAATTTTTTATTTCGCAACCTACCTAGCATGCAGTTGTCTAACTATCTTATTTTTTCCCCAGGTCAGGCTTTTGAAACCAATCCCAAGTAGTGACTTCTGCCATTGGACCTGGGCGTGAAAATTGCAGGCCTAACTGCCAGAACCGGGGGCGGGGCTAGAAAGATTTAATGAGAAATGGGGAAGGGAGCATTTGCTTGTTTCATTGGTGGAAAGAGAGCATCCGGGTGTGAGAAATAGTACAGATGAGAGAGGGGAATGTGCTGGAGTCTGAGTCTGGCTCTGCTGGAGCAGAGACCTCCTCTGTGATCTAAAGGATGACAGAAACCTACGTGATCTGTACGCAGATGTGTGGAAATGGCAACCCACTCCAGTATTCTTGCCTGGAGAATCCCATGGACAGAAGAGCCTGGTGGGTTCTAGTCCATGGAGCCACAAAGAGTCAGACATGACTGAAGTGATGCATGAGCATGTGTGAGGTGGGCCCAGACCTTGCAGAATGCTTTCAAGTAAACAGAGTGATGGTGGGCATGCCAGTTTATCTCAGTGCCACTTAAAGTTCCATTAAACTTGATCACAAGGCAGTTTTTGTTTTTGTTTTTGTTTTAACTACTGAAGGAAAATGAGAGAGTGAATAGGACATGGGCTTCGAAATCAGCCAATCCTGGGGCTGAAGCTAGACTCAGCTGCTTACCATTTTTCAGGTTGGGCAGCAGCCCAGTGAGAATAATAAGACCTTTTCCATCAATTGCATGCATATAAGGGAAGAGATATGAAGCAAATGGACCTAAAAAATGCTCCCTTCTCCCCTTAGTTTCCTTCTTCCCTTTCCTATTTTTAGCCCCAATATTCAGACTAATTCATAATATGTCTTTGTTGTTGCTGTTTAGTTGCTAAGTCATGTCCAACTCTTTGCTACCCCATGGACTGCAGCACACCAGGCTTCCCTGTCCATTAATATACCCTGTTGCTCCTGCAGCTGCTAAGTCGCTTCAGTCATGTCTGACTGTGCAACCCCACAGACGGCAGCCCACCAGGCTCCCCCGTCCCTGGGATTCTCCAGGCAAGAACACTGGAATGGGTTGCCATTTCCTTCTCCAATGCATGAAACTAAAAAGTGAAAGTGAAGTCACTCAGTTGTGTCTGACTCTTCGAGACCCCACGGACTGCGGCCTACCAGGCACCCCCGGTCCATGGGATTTTCCAGGTAAGAGTACTGAAGTGAGGTGCCATTGCCTTCTCCCTAACATGCCTTATTCTGACTGAAATGAAACAACTGCTGATATTCCTTGGATTACTAGAAATGCATTCGTGAATATGTATGAACTGTACAGTGCAGGTAGATCAAGTGTTACTTCCACAAGAAACTCTGATATGCTTTTGAACAGTGAGATTTTAAAGAAATATTGATGAAAACATAAACTAGTTGGCCTTACAAAGCTTCCATAGGCTCTTCTGTCCTTTGAGCTCCAGCCTCCTCTCTTCACAATTATTTCTCCCTCCTCACTGTCCACCGCCTGGGAAGAAACCCTAAGAGGAACACAGCCAAGGGCGTCCGCAGGCAGCCATCCGTGCTGGGGAGCAGGGCTCTAGACAGGCCTGTTAAGAAGGAGGAAGCCCTGGCTTTGATGAGAAGAGGCCTCCCTGGCTTGGCCATTTGGAGAAGGTATCTTCCATGGAGCTGCTGAGGTAGTAAGGACCAAAGATAAAGAATCTTCTCTCCCAGGAGATGCCCCTGCTTGGGAAGACCACAGATGGGTGATCAGCTCTGCTCGAGAGCAAAAGCTCTAAAGGAGGAGACTTGTGGTTTACTTTTCCTTAAGGCTCTCTCTTCACCATGGGAGAGATAAGAGTGCAAACACAAGTTTAGGATTTGGATCTAGCGAATTCTGTCTCTAGCACCATCCACTTAAGTCTGATTAGGCAAATCCTAATCATAACCATAATTAATAACAATAACCACAGCAGCAGCAGCTGTAGTTAACATGCGTCAAGCGATAACTCCATGCCAGGTATTGTGCTAAGTGCTTATCGCTTTCTTTAATCCTCACCACAGCCTTAGGAGGTAAGTGCTGCTGTTGTATCTTCCCTACAGATGAGAAAACAGGTGCAGTGCGCTCGTGTAACCTGCCTGAGATTACAAAGGTGGGAGATTATGGAGGCTGGATTCAGGTGCAGGCAGTCTGACCTCTAGAGTCTTCGTGTAGCCCAACCCCACTCACCAGAAGAAGGGACCCAGTGTCGAAGGTGCCTCAAGGATCCTCTCCTCAAGAATGTATGGGTGTCTTAAAAGAGCTGTGGAAGGGCTGGGAATCCTTGATGCCAGACACCTCTCACCCTCTCTCGTCCTTTTCCACCTTTGAACCGGTGACCAAGGAACATCAGCCTCCCCACAGTTGGCTTGGCTTGGAGCTTGCGACCTTGGAGAAAATTTTGAGAATCTCTCATAAGAAAAGAATCTCAGGACTCTTCTTCTACTTCCTCATCCCCTGAGGAATACAAGCATCCTGATGCATCTTTGTCACAGCAGAGACAAGATGGAACATAACTTGCAAGGAGATTTGTGAGGGCCTCGTGGCTTCCCAACAGGGTGACACACACCATCTGCTCATCCATGAAAATGTGATTTGTATTATCCACATCGATGAACTCTGATCTTTCATGAGGAACATCAGGAAACATCAGGAGAGGTGTGACTTATCCCCACCCCACCCCTCCAGGAGTCTCTAGAGTTGGCTGTTTTTAAACAGACCCAACCAATCCTTTTTTATGTCTCTCTCCTCTACAATGACAGCTAAGGCTCAGGAACTCTCAAATTTAGAGCACAGAAAACTGTCAGCAACAGTTGAGGCTATAGAATTTCTCATTCTGGCCCAGAGGAAGGGAGATAGTCTCTCACCTCAGTCATTAAACAGAAAATAGTGCGTGTGTGCACGATCGCTCAGTTGTGTTTGACTCCTTACAACCCCAAGGACTGTAGCCCACCAGGCTCCTCTGTCCATGGGATTATCCAGGCGAGAAAACTGGAGTGGGTTGCCATGCCCTCCTCCAGGAAATCTTCCCGATCCAGGAATCAAACCCAAGGCTCTTACCTCTCTTGCGTTGGCAGGTGGGTTCTTTACAACTAGTGCCACCTGGGAAACCCAAGTGTGTGTGGTCTGATTGCATTTAAAACTCACAACAGTACTTGAGGTATGTTATCATTCCCATCATTCCCACTGGAGGCAATATTGTTGATGTCCTACCTGTATCCCCTGAGTTCTCACTGTGATCACACGTGTCAACTGCATCCTCCTGCAAGTGCCAGCCTTTCTCTGCCTCAGGAGAAGTCTGCAGTTGCACAGGACACCCAGAACTGCTGGAGAGTTAACATCACCAGAAGTAGCTCTCAATCATATAGAATGGTGCTTAATAAATAAGTGCTTATCAAATACTTGGAAAATAAGTACTTGATAAATCAGTATCTTCCCTGCCCCTGGGTTAACTCTGAGGCATGTTCTACATATGCCAGGGTCAGAGGATCCCAGTGGGATCCAGGCTCAACTGCCCACAGTGGTCACCTACCTGTGGACACACACCTGTGCAGGCTTCCTTTCCATCCTGTCTCACTTTCCCTCCGCCTCTGCTTCTTAGGATCCCAACACTATTTACACTCACATTTTTGTCTCAGGGTCTGCTTCTGAGGGTCTCCACTCAAGACTTCTATATAACAGGTAGAGCAACTGGGGCTTAACAAGTAAGTCACTAGCTCAAATCACACCACTAGTAAGTGAATAAGGACTGATTCCAACCCACAATTGACCTCACTTAATCAGTGTACAAATGTGACCCCAAACACAGTATATGTACCACTGGGAGTCCTTGAGAAGCTTGAAGATTTCCTGAATAGATTGTTTTGTTTTTAATTTAACATGTATGAGAAAAGCAATACAATATTTCATCACATTTAAGACAATTTCAATTGTAACACTCTCAGTTTCAACCAGGATTTTATGTACTGCTAAGAAAACAAATAAGCAAGCAAACAACATATCATGACCCAAAGTTATCATTTACTATTTCTATTTTACTCTTGCTAAAAGAACTCTTAAGCTTCTTTGGGCAGAGTATTTTAAAATAAATTACATGTGAGCATACATATAAAGAAACATATGAGCAAATTTAATTGGCTAAAAGATTTCTTAAATTTCTTTGCAATCAAGTGTCAAATTCTTCTGAATTGCTTGTAAACTCAAGATCAACAATGTCCATGGTTCCCCCATGATATTACCATCCAACAATGTCCATGGGTTCCCACATGATGTCATCATCCCTGCCTTAGAGAGCATGCCCTGAGAAATCTGTGTTTCTTCAAGGATTCTCCCCCACTGTCTGCAAGATTTTCATCCACGTCACTGACAATGTGAAAGTGAAAGTGTTAGTCACTCAGTCATGTCCAACTCTTTGTGAACCCATGGACTGTAGCCCACCAGGCTGCTCTATCCATGGAATTCTCCAAGCAATAATATTGGAGTATGTTGCCACTCCCTTCTCCAGGGGATGTTCCCCACCCAGGGATCGAACCCCAGTCTCCTGCATTGCAAGCAGATTCTTTACCATCTAAGCCACATCCACTCTTCAAATTTTATCCAGTGCCTTCTTCTTGCCAGAAGGTGTCAGGCAATAACAATTACATCCTGAGGGCTGACTGGTCAGCAGAAAGCACATGGATGATCCCTGGTATTCGTTGTCAGAGATATCACAACCTCAGACATGTTAACAATGGGAAAAAATGGGGTCATAGATCTGACAAAATGACGTATGTGCTGTGCTATGCCTAGTCACTCAGTCATGTTTGAATTTTATCCAGTGCCTTCTTCTTGCCAGAAGGTGTCAGGCAATAACAATTACATCCTGAGGGCTGACTGGTCAGCAGAAAGCACATGGATGATCCCTGGTATTCGTTGTCAGAGATATCACAACCTCAGACATGTTAACAATGGGAAAAAATGGGGTCATAGATCTGACAAAATGACGTATGTGCTGTGCTATGCCTAGTCACTCAGTCATGTTTGAGTTTTTGCAATACCATGGACTATGGCCTGCAAGGCTCCTCTGTCCATGGGGATTCTCCAGGCAAGAATACTGGAGTGGACAGCCACTGCCTTCTCCAGGGGATCTTCCCAACCCAGAGATTGAACCCAAGTGAAGTGAAGTCGCTCAGTCGTGTCCAACTCTTTAACCCCATGGACTGTAGCCCACCAGGTTCCTCCTTCCATGGGATTCTCCAGGCAAGAGTACTGGAGTGGATAGCCATTGCCTTCTCCAGAGGATCTTCCCAACCCAAAGATTGAACCCAGGCCTCCCACATTGCAGGCAAATTCTTTACTGTCTGAGCCACTAGGGAAGCCCAAGAATATTGGAGTGGGCAGCCTATCCCTTCTCCAGGGTATCTTCCCCATCCAGGAATTGAACCATGGTCTCCTGCACCGCAGGCAGATTCTTTACCAGCTGAGCTACCAGGAAAGCTCAAAATGATGTATACAAAGGGCATATCACATCTCCCATAAAAAAGACAAAGAGGCCTGGTGTGCTGCAGACCATGTGGTCAAAAAGAGTTGGACACAACTACGTGGCTGAACAACAACAGGCAACACACTGAAGGGGCACAACCTGTGAAGCGAGTCAATAGCTGAACTTTGAGGAGCCCAGCATTATACCACGCCCTGGTCCACAAAGAGACCTGCACATCCACAGTCATCTGTGTGCCCAGCAATGACCGAAGCCCATCCACTGTTGGCAAACACTCATGATACCACCCACTGGGTCTGATTCCAGGAGTCCCTCGACAATTGCACCTACAGGATGAAATTTAATCACTTTAAAATATTAGTTTAAAATCAGGGAGTAGGGTAGAGGAACACACCAAAAGAACAGAGTCGGAACAATTTGATAGACCAGTTCTAATTAAGCTTAATGTTTGTGAGTCTGAAACAATGGCCAACAACTTTCCTTTAAAGTCAAGTTTACATTTCTTTTCAGCTGGATGTGTTTTTATGGAATTGCAGGCTCTTTTGTGGATGGTAAGATCACCTTTCATCACTGAAGCGGAATTGTACAACATACTTGCCGTGTAGTACATAACCTTAGTACTTTCCCATGACAGATGTTTCCAAGGCAGAGGGACTTACTTAGACAAATAAATAGTTACACTCATTATCCTTAATAATCAAACTCAAACAGAGCCCCAATTAAGAGATTTTTCTCACCGTTGTCCTTTCAATACATTAACTCAAGTTCAGAAACTGTAACAGACATATGTTCAAGTTGAAATCTGAACCAAGCATCCACCAAAATGCATGATTGTCTAAATCTACGGTGATGCCTGAAGGAGATAAGGACTGGGAAAGCAAATGATTCAATGTGTGAATGTCCCATCTGCCAGATACATTAAGGTCTACTCCATAGAGCTAATTAAAGGAAACCAAAGGATGGAAAAGAAAATGATCAGGTGGCACGCCTTCCTCAGATTTTAGGTAAGTTGCATGTTGTAAACTTCTTAAGGCTCCTGGGTAAGATAGAAACTTTTCATTTCTTCTCGACTGAAAGCATTCTGGTCGGCTTACAAAGATTTCTTCCCAGATCCTTCAACTGATGATGTGAATCACGACAAGGCCTAAGATGGATCAATTGTAGGATTTAGAACTACATTTTTCTTCCTCTCTCCTTGCCCTCAAAGCAACCCAGCTGAAAGTGGGAATTTTTCTCTATCAGAGTCTGGGTTCTTGCTTTCCCCTCCTCACTGCCTCTCTGCAGTAATCACCTTTTTCTGCATCCGGATCACTGTCACTGAATACTCAGCCATTCAAGTGGCATTCGGTGAATTAACAACCAAATGATGAACAGCAGGATGAACAAGGAGTTTATTCTGCTCAATTCTCCCTTCATTACACCAAATAAGCATGTTGAACTTAGAACTATAATCACAGAATGTAGTTAGGGGCTTGTAAAGTTGCACCAGTTGCATTTTTACTTAACTCTTAAGCTTTCTCCTTTGTTTTTGTTTTTAAATATATAAAAAGGGAGTGTGCTGCTTCTCCAGTCAAGTCACCCCAACTAGATTAAATTCTTAGAGGAAACATTCCCCCACTTTCCTCACTTTTAAACCTTTAAAGGCTCCTGGCACAGTTCTCTGCTCAGAACAAGCACTCAGTTAGCACGTTTATAGAAGAAATGGTTTCCCAGGTAGCACTAATGGTAAAGAGCCCACCTGCCAAAGCGGGAGAAATAAAGAGACATGGGTTTGATCCCTGGGTGGGGAAGATCCCCTGGAGGAAGGCATGGCCACCCACTCCAGTATTCTTGCCTGGAGAATCCCATGGACAAAGGAGCCTGGCAGGCTACAGTTCATAGGGTTGTACAGTTGGGCACAACTGAAGCCACTTAGCATAGCACAAAGAAGGAATGAGTGGGGGGAAAAAAAGAATGAAAATTTTTATCATTTCACCAATTGATTACATACTTAAAATCAGAGGAATGTCACTGACTCTTTCCTGTCCTTTCTGGCAAAACTCCATGAAATTTTATAAAATCTGTGCATTATGTTCTCAAGCTATAAATCTCATGGCACTCAACCACATTACACAATACAGGAGAATGTCTATAATGGATATTTCTACATCTTCATTTTGACACACAAATTCACATGTGAACAGGGTCTAAGAAAACTCCCTAATTCCCACCAGTGAATTTGGCTACATAGTTGCACAAATACAGTTTGTAAACCTCAGATGTATTGGGTGCAGAAACAGTTCTTTTTGACAGAGCTGAAAGTTAGGATGATGTCTGTGACTTGGAGGTAAGAGAGCTCTAAAAAACATGCCTGGTCCGAGTAAGTTTCTCTGTAGAGGTAATGATACATTTTGTATATTGCGCTGAAAGACGGGGTCCACATTACTATATGGGTCTATTCTCTAAGGATCAATTCCCAATGATGGCCTGGAAACTATGCAAACGCCAAGCTGCTTTTCCCTTGTCCTGCCATTGCCCAGCACAATATACCTGTCTGTGCATAAAATTTTGCCCAGGAGATCCCACTTCTCTGCGTCCCAAACCACCTGTATTCATTCATTTCTTCACCAAATATTTTTTAAGCATCTACTGTATTCTAAGGATTGTGCTAAGGATACAAAGGCAAATGAGACCTGATCCCTACCCACGAGAGATTTAAAACTAGTGAAAGTACTGTTAAAGCAGAAATATTACTGAAAACAATGTCACGTTAAACTGCCATCAATACCATCTTGTTGTAGGTCGGGTTTTTTGGGTTTTACGTCTCTGAAAACAACAACAACAATAACAACCTGCCTGTTAGACGCTGAAATAGTTTTCACTGGATCCTTTTTGCCTGCAGTTTGAGGTTTGTAACACCAGATGGCATAATTGAGTCTCAAACCAAGTCAAGTTCTCCTGAAACATGAAAAGGAAAACAGCATGGCTGAACATATGTCCTTTTAAATATCATTTATCCACATAAGTTGAACAAAACAAAAATATATATTTTCATATGAGATTATTAAATATTAAGATATCAGAATAAGGATTCAACAACTATACCATACGCCCTTCGAGGGGACTTTCAATCTCCTGATCACACTATTCTTTAATTTGGTTCATTTGGAAACTCCCAGGTCTTTCGTGATTAGGCACCAGTCTTTCCCTCATCCCTTCCTTGGCTCTTTAGCACTTGGTGCTGGTTATGCTGGGCTTTTCTGCCTATGTCCCTGGCCTGCAATTCTGTTTCAGGTTCAGTTCAGTTCAGTTGCTCAGTCGTGTCTGACTCTTTGTGACCCCACAGACTGCAGCACGCCAGGCTTCCCTGTCCATCACCAGCTCCTGGAGCTTGCTCAAACTCACGTTCATCAAGTCGCTCACTGATGCCATCCAACCATCTTTTTTCTTTTCAGGTTACTATCCTATAAACCTAATTCATTTATTAAGCTCTGTTTCCAAGTAGGGCTTATATTTTCCATTCTGTTCTTGACATTTTCTGACTCTAAAGTGTATGAACTCTGTTTTAAATTTATCTTATAATTGGAGGAAATTTGCTTTACATTGTTGTGTTGGTTTCTGCCATACAACAATGCAAATCAGTCATAGTTATATATATATCACCCCCCCATCCCCACCTTGGGCCTCCTTCCCCTCCCCTTATCCCACCCCTCTAGGTCATGATCAAGTGCCAGGCTGGCCTCCCTGTGTTATGCAGAAACTTCTCGCCAGCTCTCTGTGTTACACAGGGTAGTGGACATACGTCAGTGATCCTCTCTCCGTTCAGCCCACCCTCTCCCTTCCCTGCTGTGTACACAAGTCTGTTCTCTATGTCTGTGTCTCCATTCCTTCCCTACAAAGAGGTTCATCAATACCATTTTTCTAGATTCCATACATATGCGTTAGTATATAAATTTGTTTTTCTCTTTCGAACTTCATGTGAAAGTGTTTGTCACTCAGTCATGTCTGACTCTTTGCAACCCCATGGACTGTATAGTCCACCATGGGATTCTCCAGGCAAGAATACTGGAGTGGTTTGCCATTCTCTTCTCCAGGGCATCGCCCGACCCAGGGATCAATCCCGGGTCCCCTGCGTTGCCAGCAGATTCTGTACCATTTGAGCCACCAGGGAGCTTATTTCATAAAAACTCTTTAATCAGTGTTTCTTGACTGGGAACAGTTTTGCCCTCCAGAGGGCACTGGCAACCTCTGCAGACATTTCTGATGGCCCCAAGCGCAGAGGGGAGGGAGAGTTATCAGAAGTTGAGACACTCTGACTCTGCAGAGGCTACCGGAGGCCCTATGATCACAGGCATCCCATCAACCCTGGGTGTGCCAAGAGAATATACGTGTTTTCCCTCTGTAGTAGAGATTTCCACATAACAGTCCAAGTGAATTGTCATCTCTCAGGAACTTCACTTTGAAAGATTACCATTAAAATGGGCTTCTCCTTCCTTTAAAAGTCATAACATAGTCTAAATGTAACTGCACAAATATCATTTTTATGCAGATCAGAACCTTAGGTGTTTCACACTTTATTAAGAATTAGTTGATGACTAGTGGGGAACAAGATAGGGCGCCAGCTGTGTGAAAGGAAGCCTTTGACTGCAGGAGAGTGTTGTGCTTAGTGAAACAAGTCGGAGAAAGACAAATCCTGTAGGTTTTCACTTAATGTGGAATCTAATAAAGCGAATGAATAAATACAATAAAACAGAAAGAGACTCACAGATACAGAGATCAAATTAGGGGTTACCCTTGGGGGGAAGGGTAGGGGAGGGAGAAATATGTGAAGGGGGTTAAAGGGTTCAAACTGCTAGATATGAAATAAATAAGTTACAAGAACATAATGTACAACACAGGGAATTAGCAAACATTTTATTATACGTTTCTATGGAGCATATTCTTAAAAATATCGAATTACTAAGTTGTATGTGTGTGCACTTAGTCACTCAATCGTGTCCGACTCTTTGCAACCCCAAGGACTGTAGCCCACCAGACTCTTCTGTCCATGGGGATTCTCCAAGAATGCTGGAGTGGGTTGCCATATCCTCTTCCAGGGGATCTTCCCAACCCAGGGATCAAACCCAGCTCTCCCTCATTGCTGGCAGATTCTTTACCATCTGAGCCCCCAGGGAAGCACTATGTTGTATAGCTGAAATTAATATAATATTAATATAAATGAGTGAACTATACTTCAATTTTAAAAAGAAGCTTTTTTTTAAAGGAAGCTTTTCACTGCAGAGGCAGAAAATAGCAGCATATGCATATTTGCTTTATAGTTTTCCTTTGACAGTGTTGAACTTTATCTGAGCCCTGAGTTCCCAGGAGGCAGCTACAGTTAAGAACCAGAGCAGGGGCCCACTGCTATCATGTCCCAAGAAAAGGTGAAGCACAAAGGATCACCCTACCCTGGCAGAGACTCCTCATGACCCGGATAAGACTCACTTGCCCCCGCCTTTCCTCGGGACACTTTGTTGTCAACTACAAATTGTCCCTTTCCATGGGCACTTGCCATCTATACCTCTACAAGGATTAAGTCGCGTGCTGCGGCAGCTGCTGACCTTCAACACCCTCTGAAGGAGTTCAGGGTGGAGAGCAGAAAATGAGGCCCTTTCTTTCTGCTCCAGGAAAACCAGTGGGACAGGTCTTCAGATCGTTTGATATCTCAGGAGCTGATTTTATGAGCCCAATTCTTGTATCTCCTCTAGAAAAGCACTAAAATCCGTGAGGATGAGATGGCTGGATGGCATCACGGACTCGATGGACGTGAGTCTGAGTGAACTCCGAGAGATGGTAATGAACAGGGAGGCCTGGCGTGCTGTGATTCATGGGGTCGCAAAGAGTCGGACACGACTGAGCGACTGAACTGAACTGAACGACTGTTGTGACTAGCTAAAGTTTCATGAGACTAGTAGAAAGCTTTTGGGAAAATGTGTGCTTGATTGCATATATGCCCCTTCACTAAAAATCATATATATACTGATCCCCGCTGCCTCTTTGGAGCAGTTTCTCAGAGCTATCCAAGGTGTTGTCTCCTGGGTGGCAGTCCTCATTTCACCCCAAATAAAACTTAACTCACAACTCTCACATTGTGCATTTTTTTAGGTCGACATTGCTTACTTGCTTTTCTCTAAAACTCCGGGTTTCCTTCCTTTTCTTTCAGATGGTCCTCACTAATGAACATTTTCTCCATTGTGATATCTTAAATAAAATCGTCTTCCTGGTGGTCTTTCACACCCTCCTGCCTGGTTCCCTGTTCCTCACTAAGTGGCTGAACTTCAGGGCTGCTCAGAGGAAGACGATATCTCCAAACCTTCTCCAGCCTATGCAAACCCCGCGGAGAGGAAGAACGAGCTGGGTTCCACTTCCGCATCAGCCTTTCACGATGATGCTACAAAATGTTGCTCCGGCAGATACCAGCTCTGGCGTCCCCAGATGCTGGGCTCTCTCCTCTGTGAAAGGAAAATCAAAATGGAGTCAATATTGCTAAGAGCTCTCACAAAAGGAACCAGATGGACGTTAAGGAAGTATGCCTTATGCACATGTCAGCCTGGATAGAATCTGGATTGTGACCACTTATTGTCTTAACATGGTCATCCAGAACATCTGCCCAGTGTTCTGGAAACTCAAGTTACTTATCGGACCCTTAAAAAGTTAGTGACTGCCTGTCCCTTTGGGACAACCATTTCCTTTCTTGCGTCAGAGCCAATCATTATTCCTGCCAGACAGCTTTAGCAGCCTTATAACGTTTGCCTTTATAAGCCCCTGATTCTTTCTCTTCCCCAGAACACTAGATTTTACCCAGATGTATGTCTCCTGAATTATAATTCCTAAGGCCCCGATTAAAGAAAGCTCTCTGTTCTTTGCAGCCTCAACGCTGGTTACTGCTGGACACTCCCACACCACTGCCACTGCCCTGCTAAAGTGGGGGTAGAAAGTAACATGCAGGATAGGAACTTCATGGGATAGTCCATTGCTGGGCTGTGCTTAGTCGCTCAGTCATATCCAACTCTTTGCCATCCCATGAACCACAGCCTGCCAGGCTCCTGTGTCCATGGGAATTCTCCAGGCAAGAATACTGGAGTGGGTTGCCATGCCCTCCTCCAGGATTTTCCCAACCCAGGGATCAAACCCAGGTCTCCAGCACTGCAGGCCAATTCTTTACCATCTGAGCCTCCAGAGAAGCCCCAAATACTAGAGTGGATAGCCTATCCATTTTCCTGGGGAACTTCCTGTCCCAAGAATCAAACCGGGGTCTCCTGCATGGCTGGCGGATTCTTTACCAGCTAAGCTACCTGGGGATAATTCATGGATGAAATGCAATGCATGGGAGGACCAACCTCCTCCAAGGACTGTGAGGGATACAGCGGGCTGGGTGGATGGCAAGGGAAGGGCCAGCTCCTTGGCACTTGCCATCTTCCCACCTTGTTACACCTGCCCCTAAAAGAGCCTCCCAGTTCTCTCCCCAGCTAATCCCTGTGATCTTTGCCCTCTAACTCTCTTTCAAGTCTCTTTCTAATCTTTATCGTTGCATAAACAGAAAGTCCTACCTGCCCTGAGGCTTTCCCTTTTGATTCTGAAGAATATAATTTGGATGTCAAAAGAACTGAAAGCTAACTCTTTTTCATTCTTACATTGAAATCCTGATTCCTACCGACCCCCAGCCCCGGAAATCCAATCCCCCTAGTCTGTCTTAGGTCAGAAAGTGTGGACAGGATAAAGAGAAGATCACCAAGATTAATACTAAGTGAAACCAAGATGCTGATTCTTTCAGAATTCAATGACTTGGGACTTCCCAGGTAGCACTAGTTGTAAAGAACCTGCCTGCCAGTGCAGGAGAAATAAGACATGGGTTCGATCCCTGGGTAGGGAAGATCCCCTAGAAGAGGGCGTGGCAACCCACTCTAGTTTTCTTTCTTGGAGAAGCCCCATGGACAGAGGAGTCTGGTGGGCTACAGTCCACGGGCTCGCAAAGAGTAGGACATGACTGAAGCAATTTAGCATGCACGCACCTATGTCAATGACCTAATACTAAGCATTTACCTGATAAGCGTTGGTAACTGGGTGGATATAAGGTACAAGCAAGAAGGAAGAGGAAATGATGATTCCAAAGTTTTGAGCCAGAGTGACTGTGAGGATGAAAGGTAGTGACACTGGCAGAAATGGGCAAATCGGGAGGTGAGGTGGGTCTGGGAAAGGTGACAGGACTTGCCAGCTCGAGGTGACAGGAAGACATCCAGGCAGAGATCTTCTGAGCTGAGGGATGCAGCGTTCGAGCTCAGGCAGCGGCTAGGGCTGCAACATTATCTGTGCAGGCTTTTGTTCAGAACACGCATCGGTAGTAGTTGCCCAGAGATAAATGGGGGCTTTCCCCATGCTTCAGTGGGTAAAGAATCCACATGCAATGCGGGAGACACAGGAGATGTGGGAAGATCCCCTGGAGAAGGCATTGGCAACCCACTCCAGTATTCTTGCCTGGAGACTCCCATGGACAGAGGAAACTGGCGGGCTACAGAGATAAATAACAAAGAAGGAGTCAGAACTGTTAAAAATCAAAAATTACCCACATTTAGGAGGCAAACATTAAGAAGAAAACTCAGCAATGGTGACAGCAGAAACTAGAAGAAAATGAAAGAAGTGTGTCTTCATAAAAATCCAAGAAAAAAAAAATGTTGTCATGTTGGAGGAAAGAGTCCCTGATGTCCAAATGCTGCAGAGAGGTTGAGAGAGGTGAGTTTGAGGAAAAGCAAATTGAACTCGGTCATCAGAATATCACCAGGGACCTTGGAGAAATGTTGTCATGGTGGCGGGGTCGGGGGAGGGTGTTCATCAAACCTCTGACCCCGCTCACCATCACGAGCCTGGGGAGTCGCCCAAGGAGTTTGGGAAGCTTCTAAGGGCATCATTATTTACAAGTGTCACCGTTAAAGAACCTTTTTTACCCAAGAAAAACTTTCTAAATAAAGGTTTATATTCCCGATTTGAGTTTGAAGAGAACTCGATGATGCGGTAATGATGAGAAAAAGCACGGGATTTGAATTCCAAGTCCTTAGGTCAGTTGATGTTCTTGTTCTGCTTCTACCAACTGTGGGAGCTGGGCCAAGGCACTCTCTTTTGGGCCTTTATTTCTTCATCCGAGGGAAGAAAGGGGGCAGGTTATTGAAGGATTGCTACTCAATAAGGTTGCTTTGTTTTGGTTGGGTTCTTATTACAAGACAAAGCCTCTGTGTAAGGTATTTAATATGTAGCTGTCATAGAAAATTGAGAAAAACAAGTCTAGAAACAAACGCTGAAGACTTTATTGCAAGATTCCACAGTGAAATGACAAAATTCCCAGTCTTCTAAGCTTGGAATAAATTAAAGTAAATGTCTCTCATTAAGAGGTAAAAACTTACAGTTACAAATATGAGTCACAGGGATGATAAGGTACAGTACAGGGAATACAGTCAATTATAATGGGATATCTCTGTACAATAATAGAGGTAACTAGATCCATCACAGTGATCGTTTTGAAATGTTCTGTGTTGTGCCCCAGGGACTAACATAGTGTTGTAGGTCAATTATACTTCAACAAACAAACTCATAGAAAAAGAAATCAGATTTGTGGTTATCAGAGTTGGAAGACGGGCGGGGGGGATTGGATGAAGGCAGTCAAAAGGTATAAACTCCCAGTTATAAAATAATTAGTACTAGAGATGTCACGTACGACATGATAAAAACAATTAACACTGCTCTGTTGGTAAAGAATCTGCCTGCCAGTGCAGGAGAGGTAGGTTTGATCCGCGGGTTGGGAAGATCCCCTGGAGAAGGAAATGGCAACCCACTCCAGTATTATTGCCTGGAGAATCCCATGGATAGGGGAGCCTGGAGGGCTGCGGTTCATGGGGTCTGAAGGTCGGACATGACTTAGTGACTGAGAATGTACTCATGTTATTTATAAAAGTTGTTAAGAGAGTAAATCTTGAGCTCTCATCTCAAGAAAAAATTATTTTTTCTATTTCTTTAATTTTATATCTGTACGAGATCACAGATATTCACTAAACTTACTGTGATAATCATTTCATGATGCACATAAGTCAAATCTTTATGCCGTACACCTGAAACTTACACAGCAGTTGTATCTCAATAGGACTGGAAGAAAAAACAAAATAAAGACATGCTGCCTTCCAGACAGAGAGTGTGCAGACCCGAAAGAGAATCCGCCTCTGACTGAATTATTTACTCCGTGTTTCTTCCATTGAGGTCTCCAGCATCTCAACTGGGTACATCTTCCATGGTACAAGGAAGCATGCCCTAGGGTGCCTAAATAAATTCGCTTTCATCGAGGCTGCCTGGAACATCAGTTATGTTCAGGTTTTGAGCATCAGTACAGGGTATTTTTATTGAAAAAAAAAGACAGCGAGGTACAGTGTGATAATAGAGTGCAAGATGTACATGATGTTTGGGACAAAGCCCAGGACTTCAACATAATTTCAAAATCATAGTAGGCCCTTTGAGGCCACTCAGGCCCAGATCAATGGACCTTTTGTTAAACTCTTATTTGCTGTTACGTGTAATTCAGTGGGACAGTCTGAATAGCACTATTACTTTGTTTCTTAGTCTCCTTTTCACTAAAAGTATAATTGTACAGCCCACTTTACCTCTCCTTAGGACTGATGTTCAGCTTTACCAGCAGCCTTCTGTTCTCACTGTTAGTGGCCTACGTCACACCAATAGTTAAGCAGCTTGACGATCGTACCTGACATGCTTGTTTGCGTATTTGTCTTGTTCTCGTCTCCTTTGGCTTTCCAGGTGGTACAGTGATAAAGAATTCACCTGCAAAGCAGGAGACACGGGTTCCATACCTGGGTTGGGAAGATCCCCTGGAGGAGGGCATGGCAACCCACTCGAGTATTCTTGCCTGGAGAGTCCGACAGAGAAGCCTAGTGGGCTACAGCCCATAGTGTCGCAAAGAGCTGGACACAACTGAGCGACTGAACATGCACACACTTCTCCTTTTATCAAATCTTATAAATCTCTTTTGAAACAGGGACTGTGCCTAACTTTTCCGGGGTACTTGGGCAATGTTCACACTAGTATCTTGCATGCAATAGGCATGTAATCAATTACACTGAACCAAACCGAAGATGGCAGGCTAATCATTACCATTCATTTTAATAAGTAACTTTATGGAAACTTACTATTTATTAGTAAGCAGGAGATAGTTGCTGTGGAGAGATAAATTAGGAGCTTGGGAACAATGGATACACACTATTATATATAAAACAGATAAACAATAAGAACCTATTGTACAGCACAGGGAACGATATTCAATATCTTGTAATAACATACAATGGAAAAAGAATCTGTATCAGTATAAATCACTTTGCTGTATACCTGAAACTAATACTACATTGTAAGTTAATTATACTTCAATTTTAAAAGGGTTAAAAAAGAAAACTTCCTATTTAAAAGTACTATTTTAAAGGAAACTATCTCATCTTTATTCTCACAAGAAATTTTTAATAAAAGTCAAAACACAAGATACCAAGTTAAAACTAGAAATCATGTCTCCAGAATGCTTTTCAATTAGGCGATCAGTCCAAAAATATTTACTGAGGACCCACTATGTGCTGGGTTTCCTTGGTGGTGCAACGGTAAAGAATCTGCCTGTGGGAAGGAGATATAGGAGATGCGGGTTCGATCACTGAGTTGGGAAGATCCTCTGGAGGAGGGCTTGGCATCCCACTCCAGTATTCTTGCCTGGAGAATCCCAGGGACAGAGGAGTTTGGCAGGGTACAGTCCATGGGGTCGCAAAGAGTCGGACAGGACTGAAGCGACTGAGCAGGCACGCACAGTGGGCAAGGCCCTCTTCTGGGCTTTGGAAAATATGACAGATAGATAGATAGGGATACAGAGATATAAATACATCTCCCCACAGAGGAAGAACAGACATTGAATATAATTAAGTAATCATCAATTTACTAATCGCTGGAAGAAGTTCAGGGAGCCACAGAAGCAATGTATAAGCAGGCTCTTATTAGAATTAGTGAAATCCGGCTTCCCACCTGCTCTCTACAAAAGCTTCTTTTAGATGTCTCTCTGCTTTCCTGGTGGTGCAGAGGTTAAAGTGTCTGCCTGCAGTGTGGGAGACCTGGGTTCGATCCCTGGGTCGGGAAGATCCCCTGGAGAAGGAAATGGCAACCCACTCCAGTATTCTTGCCTGGAGAATCCCATGAACGGAGGAGCTTGGTGGGCTACAGTCCATGGGTCGCAAAGAGTCGGACACGACTGAGCGACTTCACTTTCACTGCTATTGCTGTGGGTCCATATTATTAATATGTCTGGAGAAGAAAATGTGCCTGGGAAAATGCCAGAGCTGAAGAGGAACCAAATAATGGGAACAAATATTCGGTCAAAGATCTATTTAACAACTTAGCCTGTCTCACTGGGGGAGGACAAGGTTCAAATACAGCCTCATCAACGTGAGAATGTTTCTTCTTTATATCTTGGCTGCTATGGACTTGAATTTTGATGGGGCAATTTTCAGCACTTAAACACTTGATTGCTACTAATAACCAAAGTAATAGCACAATAGTGTTTAGGTTTAATTTATGGGCATTTAACATAACTTCAAGTATGGATTTCTCCAAAGGCACCTGCTGTTTTATTGGAGCTAACTTACAAGGACATCCAGTCCTTTCGGAATAATCACAAACAGCGCAAATGATCCCACACACTTATCTCGACCCTACAGATTCCCAGTAATACAGAGCTTGATGACCACCCATTACTAATACCAGTTTGGCAGGTACTTTCCCCTGCAGTCTTGTTTTAGTAAGACTTCAGTAGTGAGGACAAGCTAAATTTGTTTTTCTTTACCCACCCCTGGCTTTTTAGGTGAGCCCTCTTACCTTCATTGCCTCACTGCTTGTCTGCCAGTGGACAAGAGAACTTCTCCTGAAGTCCACCAGGGGCCGCTGTTCTGCAAGCAGTGACAACAGCGGCGACCTTGCCTTCCACCGCCAAACAGGACGAAATGCTGGTGGGTGCAACAAAAATACTCCTTTCAAAATACGTTTTTCAACCTTGAAAACACTATGCTAAGCGAAAGAAGACAGACACAAAGGTCACATGTCGTATGATTCCTTTTCTGTGAAAGATCTAGAGAAAGCAAATCGGTAGAGACAGAAAGCAGACTCAGCTTTTAGGGACTGGAGGTGTTGGGGTGAGAAAGCCAGTGACTGCTTATTAATAGCTTCAGGGTTTCCTTTTGAGGTGGCGAGGTGATGGCTGCTCCACACGGTGACTATATTTAATTCCACTGAATTGCAAAATTTAAAATTAAGATGGTCAATTTTGTCTAGTGTACACTTAGTAAGAATTTACAAATTATTTTCCAGTGTTGCTTGTTCTCTGGAATTTATACCTGTCCTGCTTCATATCAGGGGCTTCCCTGGTGGCTCAGATGGTAAAGAATCTGCCTGCAATGCAGGAGACCCGAGTTCGATCCCTGAGTCAGGGAGATCCCCTGGAGTTCGGCATGACAACCCACCCCAGTATTCTTGCCTGGAGAATCCCATGGACAGAGAAGCCTGGCAGACTACAGTCCACGGGGATGCAAAGAGTCAGACAAGACTGAGCAGCTAACACTTACTTCATATAAATCTCCTATTTAGAGATCATAAACAGATCCCACGAGAAATGACATCAGGTCTGTGTTTATTAAACTTGCTTCCTTCTGGAGGAAGCGCCTAACCTGAGTCCCACGTCCTGACACCTCTCATCCCCATCTGACACTCTTTGCCCACCTCTGACTCTAGCCCTGGCTGTGTGGTCAGCGGTCAACATCCTGCCTCAGCTGCACTGGGAGCTTGTCCACTCCACCGAGCGGCCCTACGGGATGCTGCCCAGCACAGGCACCCCCAACGTGCCAGGACTGGTGGGCAATGCCACCTGCCCATGTCCTTCACCAGGCAGTCCTGAGGTGCATTCCAATGGCTCCTCCAGAGATGTCAGTGAAATCAAGCAGAGCGCCAGTCTCTCACAGCCGTGACCCACTCAAGACCACAGCTCTAGATGGTGCCCGCTCCTTCCCGCTTCACTCTCTGCAGTTCCCACCTCCGTTCGCTGGAGTCCTCCCCCATGAATAAGTGCAGAAACACAAGCCAGCTGCCTCGGGTTCTGCTTTCCAAAGGGAAGACCAGGACTTCAGAGAGTCTGCTGTTGACAGAAAACAGATGGAAGAAGATCACTGAGGTTTTCAGCTTTTAATTCAGCTCCTCACCTTGGCATTGGATGCTAGAGTCACCGTCCACCATTTCTGTCACATAACCTACCACTCAACACACACACACATTCCCATTCTTATTTCTCTCTTTCATTTAAAAAAAATTTTATTGAAGTGTAGTTAATTTACAGTGTTCTGTTGGTTTCAGGCGTACAACAAAGTGATTCGGTAATACACACACCCCCCCCCACACACACACACACACATATGTGTGTATATAAACATATATATCGGAGAAGGGCATGGCAACCCACTCCAGTATGCTCACCTAGAGAATCTCACGGACAGAGGAGCCTGGTGGGCTACAGTCCACGGGGTCGCAAAGAGTCGGACACGACTGAGCGACTTCACTCACTCACTCACTCACTCATTCACTCACTTCCATTATTGATTATTTCTAGATACAAACTATAGTTCCTTGGGCTATACAGAAGGTCTGAGTTACCTATTAATATTCCTTATATAGTAGTGTGTATATGTTAATCCCACTCTCCTAATTTATCCCTCATCCCACCCACTGCTAACCTTTTTGGCAACCATAAGTGTAAATATGTGTTAGATTAACCTCTCTCTTCCTCATTTTACTGATCTGTATATCAGGAGTTTTGTCACAGGATCCTTTTTCTAATGGACATGATAAATATACAGATCAAAATGGAGAAATCCTAGTGGAAGAAGAGGATGGACCTTCTGAGGCTCCCACAAGCCCAACCCCCTCAACAAGCCTATGATGCGCCTGCAAGGGACCCCTAGACTAGATCACGTCTGCCCTTGTAGGCAGAGCTGACATTCCTGCCTACTTCCCTGGTGCTCAGAGGGCAGTTCCATCAAGGGATTTATGTGGCCCTGAAGGGCCCAAACGTCTGAGATGAATGGGACTTGGGTGTAGACATCACCTTCCTCTTCATTGTGTCATCCTGGAGAACAGCATGGGGAATATGAGATGAGAGCTAGAAGAAACTCAAGAAATGACAACTGTGTGTGTAACATCAATAAAAGTGTAGCTTGAAAATTACCAAAAAATAAAGTTGAAGACAAGTGGGAAGGAGACACAGAGGGATGTCTTTGCTTTTCCATCTTGAGATGCCACGTTGTGGGTGATGGGATCTGTGTACAGGTGGACCTGCTGAGTTTAGAGTGGGCTGGATCGTTAGGACTCTGGCTGGCTGCACAAAATGGCAAATCCAACATCCAGTGGTTTATCCAAATCACACAAGCACAAGTCAGGAGGTCAACAGAGTAGGGCTGGTATGTCGGCTCCATTATGCTATTAGGAAGGATTTTTACTCAGCTACCCTTGACATATGACCTTTGTCCTCACTTCCGTCATTTTATGCCACAATTTTGGCATCATGGCTGGGTTCAGTGTAAAAATAAACAAGGCGATCTCTGGTCTCTTTCTTTTACCAAGAGGCCAAAGGCTGTTGCAGGAGCCCCTAGAATACTTCTCTTCAGTGTCTTCTTCAGCATGCATAGCACATTCCTTTTAAAACTCTCACTCAGGACAGCTCTTCATTTACAAATCCAAGCAGCTGTCTTTTATTGAGTAACTACTGTGATCCAGGAATTCTGATGAACACTTTGCATGTATGACCTCATATCTTCCTCATCTTTTCCTCCAACAATTTAGTAAATGCCTACTATGTAAAAACAATAAAACTTAGACTAAATGCCCAGAAACACAGTCAATCGTGACCCAGAAATTTCACATTTCTAAAAATGTTCACTCCTAAGAGCTAAATCATAAATGAATGGCAGGGCCTTCTCAAAAGTTTTCTGTCCTGAGATAAACCACAAAAGAAGGGGAAAAAAGCCAGGAACATTCTGTTAGGGAGGAGGTGTTGTTTTTCAAATTTATTTTAGTCAAAGACAGAACTTTCTGTTTTCAAAAACTGACCCAAAATGTATTTAATCAAAATTGGTGACAGTCATATAATAATTTTCACCTACACGTATCACATTCTATCTTTATTCTGAGAGCCAACTAATTGGAAAGCTCAACTATTTTGCATACACTTTACATCTGCAAAGAAAAAAGATAGACTGCAACATAGTCCAAGCGGTTTTCCTTTGAAGTACGTGCCAAGAACTGAACAAAGCAGACAAGGATTCTGCCCCTAAGAAGCCTATATTTGGTTGAGTACCCAGAGTCTGGTTACATTTGCATACATTTTTATGTAAAAGTTACAGTGTTATTATTCTATATTCCCACCTCATATATGTCACTACTACTATTTATTAAAGCATTCTAAGTAATAGTATTAACTGATTGGACTAGCTGATTCCCAAAGCACTTACAAAGGCATCCAGGCATTCATCTACACATTGACCAAAGGTAAGTATCATTTTGTTATTCAGTTGCTCAGTCATGTCTGATTCTTTGGGACCCTGTGGACTGTAGCCCACCAGGCCCCTCTGTCCATGGGACTTCCCAGGCAAGAATACTGGAGTGGGTTTCCACTTCCTCCTCCAGGGGAAACTTCCTGACCCAGGGATTGAACCCTCATCTCCTACATTGGCAGATGGATTCTTTACCATTGAGCCATCAGGAAAGCCCAAGTACCATGAATCCAATTTTACAAATGAAGAAACTGAGGCTCAGAGAAGCTTAGGGATGTCTTAGGATCAGACAGCCGGTAATCAGGGGAGTGGAGATTGCACCTGGATCTCCCAGCTCCTTGTCCAGAGCTCCTTCTGTCCTCTCTCTTCCAAGGACACAACCTGGGAGCTCCGGGCTGCCCCAGTTTTACAAATCCTGTCCCCTTGTCCCCACTGATCTGCTCACACTTGACTCATCAGGTAACCCAATTTTCATTTCAGATAAAGTGGTCGCAGGCTTGACTGTGCACCCAGCAATGCTAACCGCTGAGTCCTCAGGCAATGCTCCCTCACGACAAAGAGAAGTGGCAGCAAGCTTTCCAAATCAAGCCACTCTCATCAGAACTGGAAGAGAAAACAGGAAAAGGCAGCAATATTCCAGAGGCCATTTGCTCTGCTGGTTGGTTTAGTCGGTTTATATTCCACTGACAGAGCTTTTAAAACTCTACTTGATGAACCAGGGTCACGGGTCCAAAGGCAAAAAATACCCGCTTGTTCCTCAGTCTCACCATTTTTTCCTGCTGGCCTCATTTGAGCAGTGTTTTCCTCTCTGGCAGGCTTTTTCAACAGCAGCACAGTGGCCAGATCATTCCTTGTTCCTGGGAACTGTCCTGTGCACGGGAGAATGTCGCCTAGCATCCCAGACCCTCACCTACGAGAGTCCAGCAGTTCCCTTCGAGCTGTGATATCCAAAAATGCTGTAGATGGAACCCAGTTCCCCTGGGGAGCAAAATCACTCCCAGTGTGAAATACTGTCTACCTACAGCTAGGAGAGAAGATAGGAAAGCACAGCTAGACTGGCTTATCTTAGTAAAGACCAAGGGTGAAGCAGAGCGGGGCCCTGTGGTCCTTGCCCACACCCGCCTCCCAAGTCCTCTGCCTGCCTTTTGTCTGTAGAAAGTTTTACTCAAAGAATAAGTTTAATCAGAGAAGTGAGAAATGCTGAAACAAAGGAAAACAAAGGAGACTAAATAATAATAATGTAGTCATTAAGCATACTCAAGGACATTTAGGTCTTTCTCAAGGGCTCTAGATAATATTCTGAGTCATATCCTGTGAGCTGTCTTATAGATATCAAAACACCAGGTAGAGAAGTTAGCTACATGATGACTGGACTATACCCAGGACATGAGCTGTTGCAATTCCAAGAATTAACCGCAAAGAAATGGGAACAAATGGACCCTGGGGCTGAAGATCAACTGTACCTAAAACAATCAAGCTGATTCTGGTCAGACCATTGATGACCAGTTTGAAGATGACTGTTAGAGTTGACTGTGGTGTTTCTGCTTGTAACCCTGCCCTCTCAACTCTGTCTATTAAAGCGCTTATCCACTGCTTGTCAGGGTGGGGGAATCGGCCTTTGGACAGATGTCTGCCATCCCACACCTGCAGTTTCCAGCATCTAAAATAAAGCACACTTTCCTTTCCACCAACTTGGCTTGTCTATTGGCTTTCATTAGCCAGATACCCCCACCCCCGCCACACCTTTCGATAACAAGGGCAAAGTGGCTTTCCCCCATCTCCTTAGCTGTGACAAGGCTACAAAGCAAGAACTAAGATTTATGCATCTACTGTACACCAGGTACTCTTCTAATGCTTTATTTAAATATCTCTCATTTTTACCACATTCCTGCCAAGAGCATATTTCCAGCCCCCTATTCAAAAGTGAGAAGAAAAAGAAAGGCTATGTATAGAGTTCAAATATCTTGCCCTAAACTAGCTGAAAAGCGGCAGATTCATTTCAAATTTGGGTTCTCTACCTCTAAATCCCGTACACCTTCAAATATACCCTCTGACTTTAATCAGTTGGTTCATCTCTGCTGCCTATCAGCTCATTGCTCCTGAAAGCTGAGCATCTTACCCAAAGCCACATGCTTAGAAGATCAGTTGGTGTGCTCAGTTGCTCAGTCAAGTCTGACTCTTTGCGACCCTAGGGACTGTAGCCTGCCAGGCTCCTCTGTCCGTGGGATTTTCCCAGCAAGAATATCGCAGTGGGTTGCCATTTCCTTCTCCACGTATCTTCCAATCCGGGGATCGAGCCCCCATTTCCTGTGTCTCCTGCATTGCCACTGCCTTGCCATGGCTCTTTACCACTAAGCCATGGGGGAAGCCCAAGGAGGTCGGTGCTGGGCCACAAATGCTCTTTGTACAACCCAACTCAAGAGAAGCTTATAAACCTCAAGCTCTGAGCTTCCTATATCCCTTATCATGGACACCCCACCTGGGCATGTGATGAGAAAAGCAGCCCAAAACAAGAGTGTTTGGTAGAGGTTCTGACTCTGAGGTCAGAGAGGCCTGGAACTAAGCCCCATCTCTTCCACCTTCCAAGTACGTGAACTTGAGCAAGTTCTCTCCCTCTCTTTGTCTTAGTCCTCTCATACTTTCCATAGGTGATTGAGTTGATTAAATCAGGCAATTCAAATAAAGCACCTCACGTGATGACTGGTATATAGGAAGAGTTGAAGAGCTGTTAGCTCTTATAATTAAATTTAATTAATATTCCATTTCTCCTGAGTCAGCTTTATCATCAGTGCTCCGTAATGCTGCTTAAAAATCCTGTACTCTATCCACGGGCTGCTCCTGTTCACACTCTCTATCACAGAAGTTCAATATTTCTGTTAGGGGAACCACTCACCGAAACCACCCACCCTGACCAGGCACCATAGTAACCGTTTACATGAGTTATTTTACAACAAGAGATCCTGGTAAGGAATGCAGAATTAACAAACCACCAACAACCAGAATTCAGGAAAGATCAACAGGAGCCACAAGTCCATATGTCCTAACAACTTCCCAGAATTCTCCTCAGCGGAATCCATCTTGGCTGAGTGATGTGAGCACCAACAGGAAGGACCCTGAGTCAGAACAGCTGGCCAGACACAACCTGGAAAGTAATCCCATCACCGTAAAATCTGAGACTGCAGGTCACATGGCGGAGCTGTTCTCCTGGGCTCCATGCCTTGCTGCTCTCCACCCTTCCCAATAAAGTCTTTTGCTTTGTCAGTACGTGTGTGTGTTTGCATGTCCTCAGACAATTCACCTCCAACGGTTAGACAAGAGCCCACTCTCAGGCCCCAGAAGGGGTCCCCTTTCCCACAATATTTCCACAGATCTCTTCAAATCTCTAACTCCTCACTTAACTATCCCTTTTAAGCCAGACTGTGCCATTTGCTTCACAATGCAGATGAAGGCCAAGTGGAGTATTTTCTCCTCCGCCCCATCTTCTTGAAACACATTTGCAGCCCCTTAGCAACAGATATCAATATCTGTATATTTCCACTTACTGCCTTTAATTCTTTCTTAGAGGCAAAATGACTCTCCTCTCCGAAATCAAGCCCACTCTCTTATGCCACCTTCAAGAACCTCTTCCCATCCGTAGGCCCCTTCCTCGTCCCCCAAATCTTTCCTCTTATCCTCTCTGCTAGGTTTCTCCCCTTCACCAGCAAATGCAGGAGCTAAGAGACTAGCCTTCAGGCTAAATTTGACGAGCAATCGTAATTTTTTTACCTGTATTGTATGTTTATTTGGGATGTTTTGTGAGGATATTCAGACTGAGGAAGAGCTAAATCATGCCCTGAGGTCACTCTCCGTATAAATAAACTTCAATCTTCTTGAAAGAGAAATAAGCATTTGCTGTCTTAGCTTCTCTCTCTCTCTCCCACTCTCCACTCAATACAGTAGAAAACATTTAGGGTAAGTGCCCCAGTCACAGCTATCCCCTCAGTGATCCTGTTTGACTTGTCCTGCTTTTTTGGAGAAAAATTTCTCCCTATCTCAACCCTTCTTCTCTCCAAACGTGGGAGCCACCGTCTTCTTACAGGAGCACATCTTTTATGTCCCAGGGTTTATTATACCGTCCTATGGCCTATGGCCATACAAACAAGGCCAATTGATCCTATGGCCGATGAACAAAGCCCTGGCTGCAGAGACTGGTTCAACTGACAGTCAGTCACATGACCCAAATAAGACCAATCAAAAGCCTTCCTTAGAATTTTCAAACTGAAGCTGCAAGAGCAAAGGTTTTTTTTCCTTGAAGAGTTGAACATGACTGAGCATGCATGCACATAAGAAGTAGGCAACTGAAGTTGCCAGCAGCTTAGTCCTCAAAGAGATGTTTGCTAAGAGAATAAAACTGGCACACAGAAAAACTGAGCTGAGGGACCAAAGGCGGACCCATCTGGGTTCTCGTGCACTGTTTCTTAGGCGGCTGCATTCCTGCCCTACCCATGTTTTACATGAGCCGGTAACTCTAAATCAATTTTTTATATCCTTTGTGAACTAAAAAAAAAAATGTGTTGCTTTTCAGTCATTAACTAGTGTTTGACTTTTTGCAATCCCATGGACTGCAGCAGGTCAGGCTTCCTCCACTACCTTCCAGAGTTGGATCAAATTCATGTCCATTGAATCGGTGATGCTATCCAAGCATTTCATCCTCTGTCGTCCCCTTCTCCTTTTTGCCTTCAATCTTTCCTAGCATCAGGGCCTTTTCCATTGAGCTGGCTCTTCACACCAGGTAGCCAAACTATTGGAGCTTCAGCATCAGTCCTTCCAATGAATATTCAGAGTTGATTTCCTGTAAGATTGACTGGCTTGATCTCCCTGCAGTCCAAGGAAATCTCAAGCATCTTCTCCAGCACCACAGTTTGAAAACATCAATTCTTTACGGTCCAACTCTCACATCCATACCTGACTACAGGAAAAACCACAGCTTTGATTAGATGGACCTTTGTCAGCAAAATGATATCTCTGCTTTTTAATATGCTGTCTAGATTTTTCATCACTTTTCTTCCAAGAAGCATGCATCTTTTAATTTCATGTCTGCAGTCACCATCCCAGTGATTTTGGAGCCCAAGAAAAGACAATCTGTCACTGCTTCCACTTTTTCCTTTTCTATTTGCCATCAAGTGATGGGACTGGATGTGATGATTTTACTGTTTTGAATATGGAGTTTCAAGCCAGCTTTCTCACTGAAAAAAAAAAAAAAAGCACAATGTAAAGGTTGAAAATTATGCTTTATTCTATGGGTTTGTTGAGGACTTAAGCCCAGGGTACAGCCTCTCAGAAGCTCTGAGGGACTGCCCCAAAGAGGTAAGGAAGGGGCCAGGATATATAATGGGGTTTGCACACATACACACACAAACCCAAAATAAAAACAAAAACCAGATAGTCATAACATCAAAAGATTGCTGTTAAAAAAAATAAGACATCTCAAATTAATAAATTTTTATGCTTTTCTATGTGTGGTAAGATGCAAGAATCTGGGCTGATTGAAATTATCCTTTGATATGCACCTTAACTACCTAGAGCCAGTATCCTGCTTTTCTGCACCCTGAATCCCCTCAGGATACACAGTCAGCAGGCTGCCTTGGCTGATGGCTTGATGGCTGCAGCATCTTTCATTTACTGATGTGGCAGATGGCATTCTGCGTCCACAACCTAAAGCTAGTTTGGGTGGGTTTCTGCCACTTCTGAATAGGAGATTCCAGCTTATCCTCTGGTTACTGCTCTCCTTCTCCTTCTCTTTGTCCCTTTACTTCTTGACATAGAAACCAACACTTGCTATCTCTAATCTTTCACCTTCCATTCAGGGCCAAGCTGATTACAATATGACTCCCATCCCTATATCTCTAGTCAAGTGGGACTAGCCAAAATGATTAAAGAACTACTAATTTAGAAATCCAATGGCCTGTTTGAGGATTTGATCCAATTTGATCTCAGCACAGAGTTGAATGTGGGAAAGATTGAGGACAAAAAGAGAAGCGGGTGGCAAAGGAAGAGATGGTTAGATAGCATCACTGACTCAGTGCACCTGAGTCTGGGCTAGCTCCGGGAGATAGTGAAGGACAGGGAAGCCTGGCGGGCTGCAGTCCATAGGACTGCAAAGTGGTGGACACAGCAGAGTGACTGAACAAGAACAACAAGGTTGACACTATGTATCAACAATTTTCTCCTAATCTTCCTTTCCAGCTTGTCTAGATCCCAGTGCTGGCTGTCACTGCTTCTCAAGATTTTCCACAAGTCCCACACTGCCAACGTTTTAAAGTCTGTTGCCTCTTGGAAGTCCACCATTAGTTCTCTCCTCATTTAATGTATTCTCCCTCGAACATCTCATCTCAGCTTCAACTTCTCTAAATTTCTATATGTAATCTCAGCTTTGTTCTGGCCTCTAAGCACCAGATCTCCATAGCAAACATTTCTACCTGCATGTTGCAAAGACAGCCAACAGTAACCTCATCAACCAGTTCATGACAGTGCAGTTCATCTCGTTCACTTGATAAATGTTTGTTGACTATCTACTGAGAGCTAACCACTCTTCTTGGTACTGAGGGTATTTCCTTGAACAAGGTTCTTACTCCAGTGAACTATGTTTTCTGGCTACAGACTTCATTTTCTTTTTCTTTCTCTCTTTCTAATCCAATTGGTCTACATTCTATACATTTTAATTTCAGAACCTATTCTAAATTCTGCCCTTCTTCCTATCACTACTGCTATTTCACTCTCTCACTCTTCAATAACCTCTTGTTCGCCTTTGAGGACCTTGATCTTGCAATTTATTTTCCACACTGATGCCAAAGTTTTCCTCATAAACAGAAAAAATTGTTTATTTTCACTCCTTTGCTTCAAAATCCCTGCGGGCTCACTAACACTGGATGATAAAGTTCAAATTTCCTAATTAGGTACATAGAGTGCTACACAAATCTGGTCAGAATCTAACTCTTCAAATTCATTACTGCTCCTCATCCTACAGCCACTCTGCTCCCTCCCAGCCCCACCCAAGAGCCACCAAGCCTCTCATGCTTCCCTAAACAGTATGCACACATCTTGGCCCCTTCACAAATACTGGGTCCCATCATTTGAAAATGCACCTCTTCTCCCCTTTCACCGCTTCCCTTCTTTCCACCTATTGATTTCCAGCTCTTCACTCGCAGCACTATAAAATCCCATCCTTCTGATTCAGCCCATCAAGCCATTGCTATTTTCCTCATCCCTCGGTTCTCAAGGGCTTCCTCGGTGGCTCAGATGGTAAAGAACCTACCTGCAATGTGGGAAACTCAAGTTCAATCCCTGGGTCAAGAAGATCCCCTGGAGAAGGGAATGGCTACCCACTCCAGTATTCTGGCCTGGAGAAGCCCATGGACAGAAAAGCCTGCAAGGCTAAAGTCCATGGGGTCACAAAGAGTTGGACATGACTGAGCGACTAACATTTTCACTTTTGCTTTGATTCTCAAAGCACTTTGGGGATAACATGGGGTTTAGATCATCTTGAAGTGTATCCACTTGCAAGTGTGTCTCTTCTGAAGACAATAAGCTCCCCAGGAACAGGACTGTGTCCCATTCTTTGTTTCATTCCCTACAACCTGTATAGAACCTGCATCTAGATCAGCATTATATTGTCATAATGAGCAGGAAGACAAGCTGTCCTCAGTTTTGTTTCAATTACAGTTTTAAGTAGCAGAAATTGTTATTACCAATTTCAACATAAAGAGATATACTCCAGGTATGTGGGACTTCCACATTTACTGGAAGGGCTAGAGGCGCAAACTCTAGACTAAACTTCCAGGTACCAGCCCCTGGAACTCCCATCATAAGGAAAGTGAGCACTGCTCCTGTAGGAAGCCACTCCTTCCAGGAGCAGCTGACAGCTGTCACCTTGTCTCTGTCACAGTGTGTCAGCAAAACAGGCACTTTACTTCCTGAAATCTCTCTCTCTCCTTAAACTGTTCTATATTCAAGTGTTATTTGGGTGCATGTAGTTGTTGAAACTGAAATCAAACCCAGAACTTAAGCTGCAAGAGAGTCTGAGAAATGTCTTTTTCAGCTTTCCACCCTCTGCAATGAAGGGGTTACTCCATAGCAGGATTTGGAGTGAATGTTGAAAAGCCAATCTGCAACATCCACAAGTGTCTCCCATGTGGCAGGTACTTTGCCAACTGGGGAAGGTAGGTACTATACCCCTACTTTTCCAGTGAGGAGACAGAGACTCAGTTCAGTTCAGTTCAGTCTCTCAGTCGTGTCTGACTCTTTGAGACCCCATGAATCACAGCACACCAGGCCTCCCTGTTCATCACCATCTCCAAGAGTATACAAAAGATAAAATAAATAAATAAATCACTAAGATTACTTCTAAAAACAAGATTAATATTCAAACTCAATTTTTTCATATATAAAAGATACAACTACTTATAGGGCTTCCCTGGTGGCTCAGAGGTTAAAGCATCTACCTGCAATGTGGGAGACCTGGGTTCGATCCCTGGGTTGGGAACATCCCCTGGAGAAGGAAATGGCAACCCACTCCAGTATTCTTGCCTAGAGAATCCCATGGACAGAGGAGCCTGGTGAGCTACAGTCCATGGGGTCACAAAGAGTTGGACACGACTGAGCGACTTCACTTTCACTTATAAATAATATAATTGTTCATGAAAACAAAAAAAGGAAAAAAGCCAGGAACCTAGAGCGGGAGAAAAGAACAAATAATGAGAGGGCCTTAATCTTAAACAGATTTCCAATATCATTCATACATCAGTGGGATATGTATTAGTGACAAAGAGTCAGGATTTCTCCTAAGAATAAATGCAGAAGCTGGCTGGAAAACAAGTGGAGTACCTCATTCAAATGAAATATGATTTTTTTTTTTAATTTTTACTTTTCTAAGTCAGAAAGAAACATTTTATTGGCAGATCAGAGCTTAAATATACATATGGAAATAGTTCTGCCCCAATCTATTCACTCCCAGTAGGAGAGTGGCCTACTTCTATATTAAGGAAGTAAGGAAGCAAGATACCAAGATTTTGGAAACTTTCTTAATGTCACCTAGCCCATTTCTCATTAAAATTTCCCCACTGTAATTCCAGTACAGGGGCCCATGAGAAGAAATCCATAGAAAAGGAATGGATCATAGAACAATGATGAGAACATTGTAGTTGGTAATTATGATTGTGGCTTTACTTTGTAAAATGTTTCCTTTATAAACTCCTTGGTAATTAAATTTGTTGCAATGAGAAAAATCAAAAAATACATGAATAAAAATAAAATAAGCATAGAAAGCAAATTTTATGAACAAAATCGTGTGAGTTGGTGATTGTTGAAGGTATACATAGATGATAGTCTGGAGGGCAACTAGCAAGCAACGGAAACTACACCTCACATTCAATCAGGAGTAAAGAGCAGAAAATTACTGATGATACATTTCTTCTAAGAAGGTACATTTATATTTTCTTCCTAAATGTAAATTTTCCAAACTGGCATCTCCTAATAACCCGGGCAAGGTCTTTAATTAGGTCTAAGAGTGGTCCTCTTCTTTCTTGATGCAAGAAGAAGCAATGCAAGTAAATTTTATTCCTAAGAACTTGCAGCAATAAAAAATCACCATTTTCCATGAAAATTTTGGGTACATCTACCTTAATATAGTGGGAGTTGTGTTGTTAGTCAATGGACTATAAATAAGATTTATAGTTAAAGTTCAGTTCAGTTCAATCGCTCAGTCGTGTCCGACTCTGCGACCCCATGAATCGCAGCACGCCAGGCCTCCCTGTTCATCACCATCTCCCGGGGGTCACTCAGACTCACGTCCATCAAGTCCGTGATGCCATCCAGCCATCTCATCCTCGGTCATCCCCTTCTCCTCCTGCCCCCAATAGAGCCCATCCTTGCATGAAATGTTCCCTTGGTATCTCTAATTTTCTTGAAGAGATCTCTAGTCTTTCCCATTCTGTTGTTTTCCTCTATTTCTTTGCATTGATCACTGAAGAAGGCTTTCTTATCTCTTCTTGCTATTCTTTGGAACTCTGCATTCAGATGCTTATATCTTTCCTTTTCTCCTTTGCTTTTCGCCTCTCTTCTTTTCACAGCTATTTGTAAGGCCTCCCCAGACAGCCATTTTGCTTTTTTGCATTTCTTTTCCATGGAGATGGTCTTGATCCCTGTCTCCTGTACAATGTCATGAACCTAATTCCATAGTTCATCAGGCACTCTATCTATCTGATTTAGGCCCTTAAATCTATTTCTCACTTCCACTGTATAATCATAAGGGATTTGATTTAGGTCATACCTGAATGGTCTAGTGGTTTTCCCTACTTTCTTCAATTTGAGTCTGAATATGGTAATAAGGAGTTCATGATCTGAGCCACAGTCAGCTCCTGGTCTTGTTTTTATTGACTGTATAGAGCTTCTCCATCTTTGGCTGCAAAGAATATAATCAATCTGATTTCAGTGTTGACCATCTGGTCATATCCATCTGTAGAGTCTTCTCTTGTGTTGTTGGAAGAGGCTCAGAGAGAATAAAATCTGGTTCTGGATGACCCAGCATGTAGGAGGGGGCTCTAATTCAAAATCAAATCTGCCTCATCCCATGACTGTGTTCTTTCTACCACACCAGTTAATGACAAGTGCCTTAGTTAGTAATACCTCACACAGGTCTGCAGTAAATTAAACAATAAAAAGTTAACAAAGTCTGTCCCTTGTTGTTGTCTTCATGCTGCCATTACCCTTGATCTTGGGAAATATGTCTTTGTGGAAGAAATCTTTGTCTTTTTACTAAGGTCTAACAACACTGTTTCCACTGTTTCCCAGTCTATTTTCCACGAAGTGATGGGACTAGATGCCATGATCTTAGTTTTCTGAATGTTGAGCCTTAAACCAACTTTTTCACTCTCCTCTTTCACTTTCATTAAGAGGCTTTTTAGTTCCTCTTCACTTTCTGCCATAAGTGTGGTGTCATCTGTATATCTGAGGTTATTGATATTTCTCCCAACAATCTTGATTGCAGCTTGTGCTTCTTCCAGTCCAGCGTTTCTCATGATGTACTCTGCATATAAGTTAAATAAGCAGGGTGACAATATACAGCCTTGACGTACTCCTTTTCCTATTTGGAACCAGTCTGTTGTTCCATGTCCAGTCCTAACCGTTGCTTCTTGACCTGCATATAGGTTTCTCAAGAGGCAGGTCAGGTGGTCTGGTATTCCCATCTCTTTCAGAATTTTCCACAGTTTATTGTGATCCACACAGTCAAAGGCTTTGGCATAGTCAATAAAGCAGAAATAGATGTTTTTCTGGAACTCTCTTGCT
>SJYT01012691.1:84461-110356 GCA_006410635.1 Cephalophus harveyi
TGTTTTTCTGGAACTCTCTTGCTTTTTCCATGATCCAGCGGATGTTGGCAATTTGATCTCTGGTTCCTCTGCCTTTTCTAAAGCCAGCTTGAACATCAGGGACTTCATGGTTCATGTATTGCTGAAGCCTGGCTTGGAGAATTTTGAGCATTACTTTACTAGCGTGTGAGATGAGTGCAATTGTGTGGTAGTTTGAGCATTCTTTGGCATTGCCTTTCTTTGGGATTGAAATGAAAACTGACCTTTTCCAGTCCTGTGGCCACTGCTGAGCTTTCCAAATTTGGTGGCATATTGAGTGCGGCACTTTCACAGCATCATCTTTCAGGATTTGAAATAGCTCAACTGGAATTCCATCACCTCCACTAGCTTTGTTCCTAGTGATGCTTTCTAAGGCCCACATGACTTCCCATTCCAAGATGTCTGGTTCTAGGTGAGTGATCACACCATCGTTATTATCTGGGTCATGAAGCTCTTTTTTGTACAGTTCTGCGTATTCTTGCCCTTTCTTCTTAATATCTTCTGCTTCTGTTAGGTCCATACCATTTCTGTCCTTTATCGAGCCCATCTTTGCATGAAATGTTCTCTTGGTATCTCTAATTTTTTTGAAGAGATCTCTAGTCTTTCCCATTCTGTTGTTTTTCTCTATTTCTTCGCATTGATCACTGAGGAAGGCTTTCTTATTTCTCCTTGCTATTCTTTGGAACTGTACATTCAGATGCTTACATCTTTTCTCCTTTGCTTTTCACTTCTCTTCTTTTCACAGCTATTTGTAAGGCCTCTTCAGACAGCCATTTGGCTTTTTTGCATTTCTTTTCCATGGGGATGGTCTTGATCCCTGTCTCCTACACAATGTCATGAACATCTGTCCATAGTTCATCAGGCACTCTGTCTATCAGGTCTAGTCCCTACAGTAGAAGCAGTGTCAGACTTTATTTTGGGGGGCTCCAAAATCACTGCAGATGGTGATTGCAGCCATGAAATCAAAAGACGCTTACTCCTTGGAAGGAAAGTTATGACCAACCTAGATAGCATATTAAAAAGCAGAGACATGACTTTGCCAACAAAGGTCCATCTAGTCAAGGCTATGGTTTTTCCAGTAGTCATGTATGGATGTGAGAGTTGGACTGTGAAGAAAGCTGAGCACCGAAGAATTGATGCTTTTGAATTGTGGTGTTGGAGAAGACTCTTGCGAGGCCCTTGGACAGCAAGGAGATCCAACCAGTCCATTCTAAAGGAGATTAGTCCTGGGTGTTCATTGGAAGGACTGATGCTGAAGCTGAAACTCCAGTCCTTTGGCCACCTCATGCGAAGAGTTGACTCATTGGAAAAGCCCTGATGCTGGGAGGGATTGGGGGCAGGAGGAGAAGGGGACGACAGAGAATGAGATGGCTGGATGGCATCACCAACTTGATGGATATGAGTTTGAGTAAACTCCGGGAGATGGTGATGGACAGGGAGGCCTGGCATGCTGCAGTTCATGGGGTCGCAAAGAGTTGGACATGACTGAGCGACTGAACTGAAATGACTGAACAACAGTGTTGGGTCAGTGTAAGGTTGCATGGAGTCTGGTAAATCTATTTTTCACTAAAAGTTCCTGAATTCCAAAAGCAAACTGAAAGCCATTGACTCCTGAAAGCAGCTAACCTTATTTCCTGTTGCTCTGTTCATGATGTAAAGCAAAGCACATTCTCATTCTGACGCCAGTCCATGCAAAATTACCCAAATCGTGTCAGTATCACCAAAAGACGGATCTTCTGCCTCTATGTTGTCTTTTCTGTGGCTTCCTGAGTCATTTAAGTCACTCTCAGAATCAGGAGAGTCAGTTGAGTTGACAGATCTTAAACAATATAAGCAAGAGAAAATTCTCAGAAATATATCAAGGGCTGAGTAAGTCAGAATACTTAGCTAGAGAAGGGCTGAGAAAGAGCAATGATAGACAAGTCACCTCCAGAGCGCTATCAGAGTGCTATCACTCCAGGCAACTGAATGAAGGTCTGGGAAAGTCAATGGAACCCAGAGAGAGAGCTCTTAAGAGTACATGACCAGAGGGCAAAACCAGGTCCTTGTCACAAACAGAAAGCCAGGCTCTCAAGCATGTAGGGGAACATGGCAGTGTGTGTGAAGAAAAATACTGAAGCAGAAGGCGAGAGACCCAGTACCAGATGGCGGAGTTATAGTCACCAAGACATGACCCCTTGGACTATAGGCCACCAGGCTCCTCTGTCCCTGGGATTTCCCAGGCAAGAATGCTGGAGTGGGTTGCCATTTCCCTTTCCAGGGTATCTTCCTGACCCAGGGATTGAACCTGGGTCTCCTTCACTGCAGGCAGATTCTTTACCAACTGAGCCACCATACCTCTTTGCAAAGACCAAGGTAGACATAGGTAAGGAAGCAATATTGATGTGTATAAGGGCCAGAGATTCATTTAGATAGTTCCCTGGAGCAGGAGGGAAATACCCAAAGAAGGACAGAAATCATCTTATCATCAAGGTTCAAACCAGAGAGTCCAAGTTCTAATAATACAGTAAGTCCCCTACATAAGAACCTTCAAGCTGCAAAGTTTCAAAGATGCAAACTTACATTTCACCAGTGTCAGACGTGAGTGAAATTGCAGCTTACCCTCCATCTACAGACAACCTTTCAGCTCTAGCATCTCCCAGCCCCTCTCCCTCCTCCAGTCAGTAACCCCTCTTGCCTGTTCGCTCAGTGCCAGCCCTTGTATGCCAGTTGTTGTACTACACACTGTACTTTTCAAGCTACTGTACTGTAAGATTAAAATGTTTTATTTTCATGTTTGGTTTTTCACGTATTCAGTTCAGTTCAGTTCAGTTGCTCAGTCGTGTCCGACTCTTTGAGAGCCCATGAATTGCAGCACGCCAGGCCTCCCTGTCCATCACCAACTCCCGGAGTTCACTCAGACTCACGTCCATCGAGTCAGTGATGCCATCCAGCCATCTCATCCTCTGTTGTCCCTTTCTCCTCCTGCCCCCAGTCCCTCCCAGCATCAGAGTCTTTTCCAATGAGTCAACTCTTCGCATGAGGTGGCCTAAGTATTGGAGTTTCAGCTTCAGCATCATTCCTTCCAAAGAAATCCCAGGGCTGTGTGAAAAGTATTGCAAACCTATCACAGTACATTTATATGTAGCCAATTATGTTAGTTGAATACCTATGTTGCAGGAAGGGGGACCCCTTCCAGGACCCGAAACTGGGCTCTTGTCTAACACTCGGAAATGAATTGTCCGAGGAGACACATGTGCTGACAAAGCAGGAGATTTTATTGGGAAAGGACACCCGGGTGGAGAGCAGTAGGGTAAGGGAACCCAGGAGAACTGCTCCACCGCATGGCTCGCAGTCTCAGGTTTTATGGTGATGGGCTTAGTTTCAGGTTGTCTTTGGCCAATCATTCTGACTCATAGTCCTTCCTGATGGTGCGTGCATTGCTCATCCAAGGTGGATTTCAGCAAGAAGGATTCTGGGAGGCGGTTGGACACGTGGCATCTCCTCTTGACCTTTCCAGAACTCTTACAGTTGGCGTGTTCCTTACTAGGACCTCCTGTCATAAAATAACTCATGCGAAAGGTTCCTATAGTACCTGGCCAGGATGGGTGGTTTCAGTCAGTGGGTTTCCCCTAACAGCTGAGCCCACTTCATTGACTCCTTCGTACCTCTCATGGGACCCAGAGAGATGGACACTGCACAAGTGGAAAGACTGGTATCAACAAAAATTCATAGTCAACAAATGGGTGCCCAGAAAAAAATCTAATAAAGAAAATCAGAGATGGGTCTAGGCATATGTGCTTGAAAGCTCTACAGATGATTCTGATGTGACAAGAAGACCTCTCAGAGAAGTTGCTCTCTCCTGCCTCCTCTTTTTTTTCTCTACTTCTCTCTCTCAAATAATTACAAGGTCCATCTAGTCAAGGCAATGGTTTTTCTGTGGTCATGTATGGATGTGAGAGTTGGACTGTGAAGAAGGCTGAGCACCGAAGAATTGATGCTTTTGAACTGTGGTGTCAGAGAAGACTCTTGAGAGTCCCTTGGGCTGCAAGGAGATCCAACCAGTCCATTCTGAAGGAGATCAGCCCTGGGATTTCTTTGGAAGGAATGATGCTAAAGCTGAAACTCCAGAAGGAGAAGGGGACAACAGAAGATGAGATGGTTAGATGGCATCACTGACTCAATGGACATGAGTCTGAGTGAACTCCGGTAGTTGGTGATGGACAGGGAGGCCTGGTGTGCTGCAATTCATGGGGTCACAAAGAGTTGGACATGACTGAGCGACTGAACTGAACGAAACTCCTAGTTGCTTCAATAATCTTTATCTGAAGATAAGCATGTGAGGAAGACAACAGTATGAAAAAGAGAAAGTCCCAGAAGGAGCGGCAGCGTCCAAAAGCCCTGGGGTGTCCCTGGACAGCCAGCACCCTGGGGCTGTGGGAGGGAGCACTGGCAAGGATTAATATCACCTCAAAGTGCTCCTCTAGAAGGAAGATCTCCAGACACCCAATGGACCCAATCAAGGGGCCATATTGCAACCAAATAGGACCCCATGGGCCTTCCCTGGTTAGACCCCTCCCCCACATCCCCTGCTCTGGCTTCTGTCTGAAGTACTCAGATAACAGTATCTCATGCGTATTTCCTGAGTTTTTCAGATGCTAAAAAACACCAAAAGGAAGAAATTAACTACTTGATGATCATGAGCACATAGCCCCCAGAGCTACTGTTGCCTAAGGATTAATAATGGTCAGCTGCCCTGTTACCTCAACATCAACCAGTCAGAGAATTGAGCATGAACTGATCAGGATCACATCCCCTGGGATGGCCTTCCCTCGTTTTGCCTTTAAAAAGACTCCCTGAAACCCTTCAGGGAGTTCGAGGGGTGGGCGGGAGCGGGGCGGTGTGGGGACGGGGATGAATCACAGCATCTCTTGGCTTCCCCTGCAGTAAACATTCTCTGCTCCAGACTTCAGTGATTTGGTTTGCTTGGCCTTGCTGTGCACAGGGCACACGAACTTATACTCAGTAACAATTTGATCAATGTGTCCTCTGGGTAAACCACTCAACCATGACCAACCCAAGTTAGAAACTGCAAGGTGAGAAGAGAAGAAAATATTGCTAGAAAATAGGTGAGATTAGTGAATATTGGGATTTAACAAACATTGATGACACCCAGCCTAGATGGTGTCCTCTGAGGAAAGCAGCCTGGGCAGCGCCTGTCCTAACTGAATGGAGCAGAGAGAGTCAGAGGAGCCTGGTGCATTGCATCTTATCAAGTGTCCCCCAAACAGTTCCATCATGTTCTGAAGAGGAAGACATGGTAAAACTCAGCAAAACTCAGAATCAACACAAAATGCATATCCTAATCAGAACTGGATTAACCCATTGACTGATAAATTCCAGGGATTTGGACTGGGGAAAGGGCATTCTAGGATGACTCTGAGACCAACAGGCTCAAACTTCAAAGACAAAGTAGAAAAAGCATTTGGTGAAGTCTGAGAGGAAAGCAGAGAGCTCTCTACCTCCCAATGCAAGGTCCTGAACCCCCTTGATCCCTCCCTGTTTTCAACACTATTTTTAGGGGGTTAGATGAAACCTTAAAGCTCAACATTCAGAAAACAAAGATCATGGCATCCAGTCCCATCACTCCATGGGAAATAGATGGAGAAACAGTGGAAACAGTGTCAGACTTTATTTTTTTGGGCTCCAAAATCACTGCAGATGGTGATTGCAACCATGAAATTAAGAGACACTTACTCCTTGGAAGAAAAGTTATGACCAACCTAGATAGCATATGCAAAAGCAGAGACATTACTTTGCCGACTAAGGTCCATCTAGTCAAGGCAATGGTTTTTCCAGTAGTCATGTATGGATGTGAGAGTTGGACTGTGAAGAAGGCTGATCGCCGAAGAATTGATGCTTTTGAACTGTGGTGTTGGAGAAGACTCTTGAGGGTCCCTTGGACTGCAAGGAGATCCAACCAGTCCATTCTGAAGGAGATCAGCCCTGGGATTTCTTTGGAAGGAATGATGCTAAAGCTGAAACTCCAGTCCTTTGGCCACCTCATGAGAAGAGTCGACTCATTGGAAAAGACTCTGATGCTGGGAAGGATTGGGGGCAGGAGGAGAAGGGGACGACAGAGGATGAGATGGCTGGATGGCATCACTGACTCGATGAACGCGAGTCTGAGTGAACTCCGGGAGTTGATGATGGACAGGGAGGCCTGGCGTGCTGTGATTCATGGGGTCGCAAAGAGTCAGACACGACTGAGCGACTGAACTGAACTGAACTGAGATGAAATCTGAGCCTTTCTTCTTATGTCGACCAGACCCCTACCCACCAGCACCAATAATCACATGAGCTTTTGATATTGTGTGTTCATAGTCATATATGTTCAAAACTTTCTGTAACAGATCCAACCTACTTTGGGGAGATTAGCCCTACTATTTAGATCTATTGACAGCAAAAGTCAAAAGAGACTTCACTTCTAATCCAAGCTCTAGCACCATCTACCATACCCTCACTACCGTTTTTGGAGCCCACGTTTGTGGGCTCAAAAGAGGCCAGGCTCTTCATCTACAGTATCTTATTTAATCCTCATGACAACTCTATGGATTAAACACAAGTATTGCTTTTGTCTTTCAGATGAGGAAATTAAGGCACAGAAAAAGTAAGTCACTTGCAATAAGTCACAGTAGCTATCACAATGTCAGAGGCCAAGTCTGACTGCCCCGTGTCTGTTGTCTTAATTACCACGGCATATGGCTTCTGATCACTCTGAAAATAGTAACAACCCCACTGGAAGAAATACAACAACCCTCACTAGGCAGCAAGCTCCCTTTCTTGAAAGATAAAAGAAATCATGGCGGCCCTAAAGCCAAGTAAGCCATAGTTCTAAAGAAGTCATGTATATTTTGCCTCTCATACTGCCTCTTGAGTCTGGGTTTTACAAAATCCTGTGCTCTAAACTCAGAAGTGTTTATCTTCCATCTGTCTCAGTAACTGATGTACAGGAGAAAGTGGTCAGGATAATAACAGTTCAGTTTGGAGACATTGGCTACGTGACCAGTGTTGTGCTTCAGTTAACACGTATTACCTCATTTATTTTTCCATCAACCTTAATAAGCTGATAGTTGAGAATTCCTGTTTTATAGATAGATATGCAGAGAAAATGGATATACAGAAAGGTTAATAACTTGCCTCACATCATATAGCTAGTAAGGAAAAGAAGAAAGATGCAAACCTGGGCAATTTGACGCCAGGGCCTATGATCTTGCACCTCCTTAAGAAGTTTCTGGGGCAAATGCAAACTGGATATTCCTTCCATGACACTTTTGTTTTCAGCAGAGGTTCCAAATATTCTCACAGTCTGTGCAGGTCCCACTGGGACACTGTATTCTGCCCCCTGAGCCCACCCCCCAGCTCCAGTCTGTGTAAGAGACACTCAGAAATTCATTGAGCCTTGCAGGAGGCAAATTCATGGAGGCAGGCAGTGAGGATGACTTGATCCAGGAGACCCTTCCCTCTGGGTTGCCTATCCAGGGCAGAAGGTAAGCAGGAGATCTTGCCCTTTGCCAGGTTAAGCCAAATAGGGGGCTTCAAAAGAACTATTTAGGGAGTGAAACATGTAGTCTTTGGAGTTTAAAGAATTTAGGACCAGTCCCTCAATTATGTCTGAGAAGTCTAAATAGGAAAGTCTGGACTACCCAAAAGAGCCTCTGACAGCCTATTCCAAAGTTGGGGGCATCCCCAAGGAACTTCTATAGGGAAAAGAATAAAAAAACGCTGGACATTTCTTCTGTCCACAAGAGAGACCAAGTTATAAGTGCCTCGCCTGTCCTCTCTGATCTCTGTAACCAAACCTGCAGAAACCCACAGAGTAGGTGCAGGTAACTGGGGAACCAGAATGAGAAGCTGACTATCCCCACCTGACCCACTCCAGCTTTCCCAGCAAGAGGCAAGACCAAGATGGGAGAAGGCCGGAGTTTCGACTTAACAAGACCCCGTGACCATCAGGATGAAGAACAATGCTCTTCAGTGCCCCATGAAGGAATAAGGTATATTTCGATTGAAATTTTGTTCACTTACATGCCGGCGCAGTAATTTTGCACAAGGAATGTACCATTGTTAACTTTCAGTTTCCTTTAACCAAGAAAAATGAGAATTTGGGTTCTTGTGAGGATTAAATGAGATGCTGCAGGCAACCTCTTCCACTGCCTGCCACACAGTAGGCAATCACTTCATGATAGGTGTTATTATTGTCACTACTTGTGATGTCACATTTCAATCTGCCAAGAAGACTGTCAAAAGCTCAAGCAGCTTTCTACAGAATAGCTCAAATTGTAAAAGCAGCATAAAATGATGTGGACTTTGGAGAAACAGTTCTGGGCTCATTGTAGCTTTTCCACTTATGGATTATGTGATCTCAAGCACGGTATTTACTTTCTGAGACTTAGTGTATTCATCTGGGTTTTTTCTGTCTTATTCACTGTTTTTTTTTTTTTTTTTCTCCAGAGTCTGGATCACTGTAAGGCAGAAAGAATAAATATTTATTGAATGAACTAATTCTTCCATAAAATCATAATAACAATACGTTTCTCACACTGTGATTTGGAGGATTAGAGAAGCTAAGGCATATGACACCATAGTACACTGGCATATTAATTTCTGTCTTATTCTTGATTCTCTAGGAAATTCCAGAAAATGAAGAGCTGATTTCCACCTCCCCTTCCTCCTCTCTCCCATGTCTTGGCAGAAGAGGCCTTGGTCTTAGACTTCCTGGCCACGGAAGGAAAGAACTTTTTCTTTAGTTGCATGAGCTTCCCTGAAGACAACCCACACATAGGACAGTCTGGGAGAATTGAATCCTTGGAGGGCAGTTGTGGACAAGAGATAAGAAGGAGGCAGGTGCTTTAATGAGGAAGGAATACCCCAGGCCCAGATACTGAAAAGACCGGGGCCTGGAGGAGAACCAGAAACCTGCTCCTAAAGATGGCAGAAACCCCAGTGGATGAGTGGGGATTTGATATCAGCCCCTAACTTCTCTGATGGCTTAGACAGTAAAGAAACTGCCCGCAATGTGGAAGACCTGGGTTCAATCCCTGTGTCAGGAAGATCCCCTGGAAAAGAGAATGGCTACCCATTCCAGTATTCTTGCCTGGAGAACTCCATGGACAGAGGAGCCTGGTAGGCTACAGTCCATGGGGCTGCAGAGAGTTGGACATGACTGAGTGGAGTGACCAACACTTTCACTTTTTCACCTCAAGGTTGGAAGGCAGCAGCAGCGGCCCCGGGACTAAACTGGATGAAGAGAGGAGACACAAAATAAATGTCTTAGTAACAATGAGCCAAAGACCAGAGGTCCTTTCTAAACCTCCTGTCTTGTGCAAATCCTGAAGCTATGGCGCATGAACAAGGGAGGGGAAGAAGCTTATTCTTCCCCAGTAAAAACTCAAATCGAGTTTCTTGCCAATCCTAACGGGTCTTGTTGTTGTTCAGTAGCTAAGTCGTGTCCAGCTCTTTGTGAGCCCCTGGACTGCAACATACCAGGCTTCCCTGTCCTTCACTATCTCCTGGAGTTTGCTCAAACTCATATCCATTGAGTCAGTGATGTCATCCAAACATCTTATCCTCTGTTGTCCCCTTCTCCTCCTGCCTTCAATCTTTCTCAGCATCAGAGTCTTTTCCAATGAGTCAGCTTTTCGCATCAGGTGGCCAAAGTATTGGAGCTTCAGCTTCAGCATCACTCCTTCCAATGAATATTCAGGGTTGATTTTCTTTAGGATTGACTCGTTTGATCTCCTTGCACTCCCAGGGACTCTCAAGAGTCTTCTCTAGCACCACAGTTCGAAAGCATCAACTCTTTAGTTGATGGCTGGTATGGGCCAATCCAGATCTAATCTAATTTAATAGGAAAATAAATAGAATGGTTGGACACATGAGTGTTGTGGAGATAAGTCATTTAAGTCCTGTATATGCACAGCCTCTGATCTAACATCTGGCACCTGGGAAAAGCTTAAGAGATGCTACTTTCCTCTTCTTACTGACCAGCAAATTCTGTAATGGTCAAATCTGTTGATCTTAGAGATGATGGATGAGGCTCCTGTTCAAAATAGGAACCTTATTTTCTTTATTTCTCAACATGAGTCAAGTTGTTTGACCTCATTATCTCTACTCTCTGCCTCTCCACTCTTATGGACAGCTGAATATTCCCCACAAACTATGCCAGCCAGTCTTCTTATTCTTTAAAGACAATTTGCAAATATTCATCCTTCTGCCTTTTCCCTGCATCCATCTCAAAATATCCTCCTTTCTTTCCATTCCTCTACATCCTGTCCATCCTCCAGGTATCACCTCCTATCTTTATTCCTTTACAGACTTCTCAGTGCCTGCTAAATGCAGCGCTTCCTCATAGAGGCTCCCTTCCCTCAGACATGCTTGTTGTTCAAATATTTATTCATTCATTTAACAATATTTTTTTCAAGTGCCTATTGCAGTTCAAGCTCCATCAAAGCCAAAATTGTTTGCCTAATTTGTTCACTGCTACATGCACAATGCCTATTATAGTGATTTATATTTTTCAGATGTCGATAAATATTCATTGAATGAATGAATGCTGGGAAAACATTGGTGAACAAAAGAAATAAGACTCTTGCTACTAATTTTGGTTGTCTTATTAGTGATAACTGTTGTGAGTTTTTCTTTTCCACATCTCAAAAATGATAAAGTCCACCAAGATTCTGTTCTGAATGTTTTTTTCTTACTCCAGTGGCAATGACATCCACTCCTGCAGCTTCAGCATCATCTCTACACAAGTACATCTGTCTGATTAAGGATTGATTTTTCTTCAGTAACTTCTTTTCTGTCCATTTAAGTGGTCCTAAACCAGAGACACACATCCTCAGGCTAAGGGTACAACCCAATTTCACATCATCCACTAATTGCTCAAGACACAGAGGAGAAGAAAAAAGAAGATCCATAGATGGACAAGTAAGGACTGTAGTTTCTCACCACTCTTTGTGGCAGAAGAAAAGGAATTCTGTGTGAGATTTGGAATGGGCAGGAGAGGGAGGGTGTCCTGGAGCCCATGGCTGAGGACCTGGGCCACAGAAGAAAAGGAACTTCTATTAAGAGTTCTGGAGTGTAACAATAGCCCAGCCACGTATTTCATGCATATTCACTTAGTAAATACAATCATCCTGATGTTACTGTTCCCAACTTTACAGAAAAAAAAATTGAGGCAGAAGGAAGCTCAGTAATACCCCCAATGTTTGTGGAGTCTGTAAATAACTGGGTAGGACCCAACTGAAGCCAAAGGGAAAACTTTTAACCACTCTTACCATATTGTCCTTGTAAATACAAAGTGATAATTGCCTGGAAAGGCAAAGCTTCCAGGCATGGGATTATCACAGACATACCTCAACCAAGACAAATACATATTTCTAATCCTGACCTCCTTCCTAAATTCCAGACTATGTTTATATCTCGGTTCTAAAGAATTTCACCAGATTGTCTCTCCAGAATGTCAAACATAGTATGTCTAAAGCTGAAATCATTACCTTGTCTTCCGTACCAGTTTCTCTTCCTGAATTCTCTAGTTCTATCACCATTACCCCTACTTTTTCATTCATATTGTCTGGAGATTAATATCTGCTTTCACTCCTCCCATTCCTTTTCACTTTACCCCCAATTAATTGTCATGTCCCATAGACTGACTTCCGTAATATCTTTAAGACATGACCTCTTAACTCCATTGCTACAGCTTCAACCCTGATAACCCTTCTTCACTGCATAATAGCTATGATCCTTCCAAGTGTTTATCCTGAATCACCCTCTATCACATTTATCCAGAAAATCTTTATTATAGTCATCTTCTTGGAGCACAATTCAAATCACACTGCTACCATAGTCAAAAAATCAAGCCTTCCATGACACCCTGACCCCCCATAAATATACGCAAATGCACCCCTGTGAACAGAAGCTCCCACAGTCCCCCTCTCTTTCCATTTAATCCTGAGTGTCAGGTCTGTTGCAGTCTTCTAGCGCTTTCCCATATATCTCACACTATGCTATGCTATGCAATTCAATACTTTCCTCTGAGATTTCCCTCTGAAACTCTTCCGGCCTTTGCTTCTGTCTGATGCGTCCTTGTCCAGGTCACCTCCAGGTGTATGTGAACTCCCACTCCTCAGAACCATGGATTGCTTAGCTTGCATCCCTTTTAAGATGCATATCACATACTACTTTGCATTTTCATGTTATGATGTGGCTACTATTCCATTACCTTGTTGGAAGTTGAGACTGTGCCAAAAAGTGCCCTTAACCAGGCCTCTGGCAATCCTGAGCAGCCCCTTTCCACTTCTGGCCATGCTCAGGTGGCAAGGAATTTGCTGCCATGACAGTATTTTCTCAGGTGACAGAAAGACTGGGGCAGTGGCTCTCCTCCAAGCTCCCATACAGCAGTGGTCCCAGCACTCTGTAACTGGCCTGGCCTTCCAAAGCCATATCCTCTGTTGACTCAGCTCTTTGTTTTTACACACACACTCACACACACACTCACACACACACTCACATACACTCCTTGGCCAAGCGGTATTCTAGCATCAGCCATGCACTGATGTTCCATGTCTATTTCTAATAAGGACTCTGCCTTGCGCATTGCTCAAGACCGCCTTTCTCCTTAAAGTGAGGTTCCTCTTGAGATCTTCATTTACAAACAGCTGTCCTCAGTCATAGTCACTTCAATCCATCTGACACAGAACACTGGATTTCAATGCAAAGTGATTCATTCCCTTCCTTCAAGAAGCCTCCTTGGTCCCTATCCACATCAGCTCTACATCGTTTTGTTGTTATTGTTGTTTTTTGAGGGGGCCGCGCTTCGTGGTGTATGGAATCTTAGTTCCCTGACCAGGGATCAAACCCGGTCCTCAGCAGTGAAATCAAGGAGTCTTCACTGCTGGACAGCCAGGGAATCCCCTGCCCAACATCTTAGTAACCAAGTGGCTCCATCAACGTTTGTCCTTTCCAAAAATAGAAGGGATGTTGTAGAGTAGTATTTCTACCTCTGGCTATTAATAACTTCTTAATGACAATTTTCTCCTCTTATGATTCTTTTGAGTACCATACACTATGCATCTCCTTCAGTTACTTCACAGGAAATAGACCTTCAAGGAATCAGTGAACTGATAAATCTTTTCTCCTTTGGTTTCTGTGGCCCTCTCACTCATGGCCTCAGAAATTCCCTCTGCACGTAAGTACTGTATTTCATGGTATTTATATTTAATAAAAGTAAGTGGTAGTCTCACGTTTGACCTGCTGATGTTGGGTATGTGGTTCAGGCTTTTTGAAACTCAGGCTGGGGAATCTGTACTTAACTTAGGAAGTGATGAGAGGCACTGAACTTGAGCACGTAATTTCAAAGTAATAAAAGACTAATTCTCTGCTTTATCAAGACTATATATTCAGCCTAATATATACCTGAGTTTTCTCAAGCAATGGATAGCTCTGTTAATTTTTTTTTTTTCTGTTGCTACTGGAAAGCAATTTATACCTGCAAGGCAGTATCAGGGTTTCAATAAACTCCTGGGGGAAAAAAAAGCAGCTCCAGATTGGAGAATTTTCAAATACTCCTCATTTTTGCAAATCACATTTCGAAAGGGAGAGAATTTGCATATTCAGGGTGAAAGCCCATGGAACTCTGTCTCATGTCCAGTTTTATAGAGTAATTATTTCTACATTTTTGAACTGGCACCACCTTCAAAATATGTCAACTCAAACTGCACACTAGACATAGGTATTAATTAGCCGGGCTAATTATCTGAACTTGTTTAGACTAATCAAGTGATGAAGCATCTTCAATCTGTTGGATTTTTCTTGAACAACTTAACAGTGAAGCATGAACTTGTTATGACTAGTAAATTGCACAAACACAATTTGCAACTGAGAAAGACCTTCCACACTGTCTGAATAGGGATTCTTTCTCATAAAGCCCAGTCCACTGGTGGACTCTGCCCCCAAAGGTACTTTGAAAAAAGGCCTTTCTGCCTCCTTCCAGTAGAAAATCAATACTGCACGCTGGAGGGGAAGACGGAGAGTGAAAACGTCCTCTTCACCTGAGTGAGTAAACACCAGCTCTGTGCTAGGGATGACGCAGCACAGAACTGCAGGCTGTGAGACAGACTGCAAATAAAACCCTTTCCGGAGCCGAGAGCGGCCAGGCCAACGCTGAGCCCCGAAGCTGGCACCGCGGAGCCCTTGGACTCATATAATTTCATTTCTCTGCGACTGAGATCAGTGCGTGCCTGCAAAATTGCATAATGTGCCATTCGTGCAGCTGTTACCCAGCTGACCTATTCTTTGCACACCGATTAGCCCGCCTGCCTCATCAATCCCCAGGAAGGGCGAGAGAAGCAAAGTTTCCAGCATCACATTGCATTCTCGGCCTCTCCTGCATCACAAATCCCCTGCCCCTCCCACAGTGAGAAGAAAATCATAGGCCTGGAAGCTTCAGTGAACAAGAGCTTTGCGTGGGTCCTGTGTTCCCCAGCTTTCAACACTTTTCTGGGAAAGATAAATGTTGTTCACATCCTTTGTGTCTTAACCTGGTTCTGTCTCCCTCTCTCTGGGTTTAAAACAAAGCTCCCTTGCCTCCTGGCTGCTTCGCTGTTTTTTCCTGAATTGTTCTGATATTTCTGGCTTCTCCCCACGTTGAGTCAGATCCGAGTATGGGTGGCAAAAAGCTTCTAACGTCATCACAAAATACGAAAGGTGGGCAGGCTCTGACAGCTTTTAGCAGCCCACAGCCTCAGGCTAGTATTTTTCCACTACAGTGCTGATAAAAGATAAGACATTGTTCAAATGTGCCTATGCTGGGAACCGTCTAAGGCAGGGCTTTCAAAATACAAACCGGTGCTGGTTCCCAGGGACAGAATTCACATCTTCCTTTGTTCTGCTACAAAGCTCTCAGGCACCCCGGTAGAAGGGAGCCCTCATTACTAAGGGGCACTTCTGAGGAGCTGTGAGAAGCACAGAAGGAAGTGGGACTGGGAGCCATGCCCTGGATGCATCCGAAATCAAAACGCACTGCCAGCATCCTTTCCCTCCAGCACTCCCTGAGCTCTGCTTGGAGGGAACCACTTGCTTTTTTCTACTGATCTTTTTCACTAGTAATTAAACTAGATTATAATTTCTGCACTAGTCATCTCTCCTAATATTAAACTATCTATGTATATGTGTTACTTAAGTTATAGCATATAAATAAAGGGAGATGTGCAAAGGTAATTGAATTTAAACCATAGGCTTTTTTTGTGTGTTGCGTTGTATTTGATAAGTCAAAATCCTTGGGAGCTTCACCATGTAAAGACATTTTACAGTACCAAAGTGAAAATATTAATATACTCAGTTGCGTCTGAGTCTTTGGGGCCCCATGGACTGTAGCCTGCCAGGCTCCTCTGTCCATGGGATTGTCCAGGCAAGAATACTGGAGTGGGTTGACATGCTCTCCTCCAGGGGATCTTCCTGACCAAGAGATCAACCCAAGGTGTCCCACATTGCAGGCGGGTTCTTTACCATCTGAGCCACCAGGGAAGCCCATTTCACTGAATGCTGCTGCTACTGCTAAGTCGCTTCAGTCATGTCCGACTCTGTGCAACTGTATATCTGCTTTCAAAACCCATAACGCTTCTGGTCATGTGGTTCTTCTCATGCATTTTTCTCCAGGTGGGACGTGTTTTCTCATCTTAAAATGAGCATAAGAGTACATTTCTTCAAATAGAAAATTGTGAAAATTTTCCTAGATTCCTATCTATCAGTGCTACTCAAGGCTAGATTTTGAATAACCTATGGCCCAAGGTCTGGAATAATCTCAGATAGACCTTCTGCATCCCAAAACGTAGCATCTTCGCTCTGGACTGTGTTGTGCCCGAAGTCCAAGTCCCCAAAACTGAGAGAATAAGACATCCACAGCAATGCAAAAGCAAAAAGGGGTTTTATTGCTAGCTCGAGCTAGGGCTCCCATCTCATCCAGCGCAGTGGAGTCTTGCCGAGAGCCACGAGCCCTAAATTACATAGAGTTAAGACAAAGACAGGGAGTTTGGTAAGGGTGGATTGGTTGCAAGGGTTTTATGGTATCTACTAATTGGCTAAATTTTCGTGCTTGCGGGCTTTCTTAGAGGATTTCCACCCTCTTCCTGATAGGCTGAAACTAGCCCTTTTCTTCCTGGCAATGACTTAGCTCCTCTGCAAGGGAGATTTTGGCCTGCCTTCCCTGGTGGCTCAGAAGTTAAAACGTCTGCCTCTGATGCGGGAGACCCGGGTTCGATCCCTGGGTCAGGAAGATCCCCTGGAGAAGGAAATGGCAATCCACTCCAGTATTCTTGCCTGGAGAATCCCATGGGTGGAGAAGCCTAGTAGGTTACAGTCCACGGGGTCGCAAAGAGTCGGACACGACTGAGCGACTTCACCTCACCTGGCCCCCTGAAGCCTGTCATGGCACCTGTTTGGGTCCTAACAGACTGAAGTGTACTTTGACTCAACTATCTTTGCAGCATTGTTGCCTTTTGTCCAGAACTGCAAATGCAGTTTTGGGGTGAACTTTAAATATAAATATGAACTATAAATGGGGAGAAATTTCTGAGGTCCCTGATACCTTTCATCCTAATCACTGGGCAGAAGTCTTTCTCTCCTCCTCTCTCTTGTACATGTACACGCACATACACATACACATTTTTTAAAAATCATCTTATTGGTTGGTCAGTCTCTAAGGTACTTCTGCAACATACCTGATGAGTGCTCATCCAAATTTTACCAGAATATCTTCACTGAGAAGAACACTGCCATTTCAGAAGTACGTTTTTATATTATATATGTATATGTTTTGCTGTTGTTGTTTAGCTGCTCAATTGAGCCCAACTCTCTGCGACCCCATGGATGGTAGCCCTCCAGGCTCCTCTGTCTGTGGGATTTTCCAGGCAAGAATCCTGGGATGGGTTTTCATTTCCTTCTCCATGTATTTACCATACATGTATTTACCATACATGTATTTACTGTATACATACATGTATATGCAAAATACACCTAAGATAAAAATTACTATCAGTGACATGTAGTCCTTAGAGTGGTGTGCAGCCATCACCACCATCTAGTTCCAGAGGATCTTTGTCACCCAAAAAGGAAATCTGTACCCATTAAGGACCCATGACTGCATCCCCATCCTCCCTCTTCCCTTCCCAGACCCTAGCAACCACTAATCTGTTTTCTATCTCTCTCTATGGATTTTTCTGTTCTGGATATTGTATATAAATGAAATCCTACGATGTGGTCTTTTGTGTCTGGCTTTATTCTTTAGGCATCAGCAGCCCTTCTGGGTACAACTCACCTCTAGTTAATTGCTCTGAGACCCGTCTTCCATTTCCCTCCTCTCACCTCCCTCCCCAGGCACGCACCCGTGCTGTGTGCATCTTATTCAGTGTGCAGCCACGGGTCTGAGATCGCCACCCCTGGGGAGCACCTCCGAGACACTACACTGGCAGCCCTTCTGCCAATACTTGTTTCGGGTCTGCCCGGGTCTGTTTCGGTCTCCTCCTCCTGAGGAGCTGAAAGAGCAGCAAATCACCCTCAAACTTCTCCAAGATTTTTTTCTATTTTAAAATAAAATGTGAGAGGTGCTTTTCCCCTTCCTGACAAATGTGAGTAATAATTAGCTGGTAACAGAAAATCTCCCCTGAAGTGTCACAACGTGCTGGTAATTAACAGAGCTGGCCTCAGAGCTGCACCACAGAGCAGCTCCAAGCGGGACTTGTGCTCGTGGCCGGAAGAGCTGGCGCTGGTCCCCTGGTGCAGGCATCTAGCCGTGTGCAGGGTGCGCACACAGCACCTGCACTGCCTTTGGGTTCACAGATGCGGCATAAGGAAGAGCATCCTGTGGAGCGCTGGGGACAGGGCTGGACTCCAACTGAGAAGATCCAGGTTTGAATTGTACTCGCTGCCATTTACTAGTGTGACCATGAGCAAGGCATGGACCAACCCAGCCTTCCATTTAAGAGGAAGGTCACATGGAATGTGACTAACCTCACCAGATGGTGGTTAAGACTGAAGAAAAGAAAATAACTTTTCTTCAAGAGAAGAAAACAACTACATAAACATGTCTGTAGTCTGTGACCATAGTCTCCAGATGTCCATAGCATGAAAGCATCAAGAAGGCAGGAACTTGGTCCTGATTTCTGCTGCCATGCCTGATGTGTCGCACAAGACAGAGTAGACACTCGGTAAGATTTTCATGAATTTGTGAAATGAGGAATCATTTTATTTTTCTCAGTAATCAGAGTCACACAATTAGCTGCCAAGGAGCATCATCTCTAGGTAACTATCCAGATCATATTTATTCATGGTAACCGAGTTACCATAAGAGAGCGTCTTATTCCATTGTATTTCTTCTAAATGACTCTAGACTTGGAGAGGAAATGAGAAACACGGTTCTACTAAAGAAGAAAACAGGAAAGAAAAGGTGTCTTCGATCTGAGATGAGCTCTTTTTTTGAACCTAAGAGAACTGACTCAAAATGTCCCTCTTCAAGGATTCATGCTTCTTGGTCTCTACCCACTCTGTGATTATGTTTTACTTCTTGACCCATCACAAAGAGAGTGTATTCACAAATGTGTATAATATTGTAAATGTTGTGTTTCTAACACTGGAAGCTTATATATGTACTGACTTGGAACCATGTAACCTCTTCTTTCTTTCCTTCCTCCTTTCATTCTTTCCTTCCTTTCTTTATTGCTTCAACAGTAACTTAACTTTTTGTTTTCAAATAAATTAAAAGACACTTACTCCTTGGAAGAAAAGTTATGACCAACCTAGATAGCATATTCAAAAGCAGAGACATTACTTTGCCGACTAAGATCTGTCTAGTCAAGGCTATGGTTTTTCCTGTGGTCATGTATGGATGTGAGAGTTGGACAAACTCATGTCCACTGAGTTGGTGATGCCATCCAACCATCTCATCCTCTGTCACCTCCTTCTCCTCCCACCCTCAATCTTTCCCAGCATGAGGATCTTTTCCAGTGAGTCGGCCCTTGGCATCAGGTGGCCAAATTATTGGAGCTTCAGCTTAAGCATCAGTCCTTCCAATGAATATCAAGGGTTGATTTCCTTTCGGATTGACTGATTTGAACTTCTTGCTGTGTAAGGGACTCTCAAGAGTTTTCATACATACATATATTTCATACGTACATACATAACAATGATTTCTCATTTTATCTAGTATCCACTCCAAGTTCAAAATAATTTAAAAGAATGAAAATGTCCTTTTACATTATTGCTTTATTTAATTCAGGATTTTGTCACAGCCTATTAAGTACTGGGCTTTGTTACCCTACTCCTTGGCCTTAGTGCAGCTTCAGTTCAGTTCAGTTCAGTCACTCAGTTGTGTCTGTCTCTTTGCAACCCCATGAATTGCAGCCTGCCAGGCCTCCCTGTCCATCACCATCTCCCGGATTTCACTCAGACTCACATCCATTGAGTCAGTGATGCCATCCAGCCAATTATCTAGTATCCACTCCAAGTTCAAAATAATTTAAAAGAATGAAAATGTCCTTTTACATTATTGCTTTATTTAATTCAGGATTTTGTCACAGCCTATTAAGTACTGGGCTTTGTTACCCTACTCCTTGGCCTTAGTGCAGCTTCAGTTCAGTTCAGTTCAGTCACTCAGTTGTGTCTGTCTCTTTGCAACCCCATGAATTGCAGCCTGCCAGGCCTCCCTGTCCATCACCATCTCCCGGATTTCACTCAGACTCACATCCATTGAGTCAGTGATGCCATCCAGCCATCTCATTCTCTGCCATCCCCTTTCCCTCCTGCCCCCAATCCCTCCCAGCATCAGAGTCTTTTCCAATGTCAACTCTTCGCATGAGGTGGCCAAAGTGCTGGAGTTTCATCTTTAGCATCATTCCTTCCAAAGAAATCCCAGGGCTGATCTCCTTCAGAATGGACTGGTTGGATCTCCTTGCAGTCCAAGGGACTCTCAAGAGTAGGTGCTCAGTGGAACACACATTTTTCATGAAACAAACATTTATTGACCACTTCCATGTGCCAAACAATGTCTTCATTGCTGGTGATGCAAATATAAATAAGATACATTGTTTTTCCTCTAAACCTCAAAATTTGGATGAACCAAAATGAATATTGAAGTAAGCAAATGAAGACAATCAAGATGAATCTACCAAGCTTCAGTTCAGTTTAGTTCAGTCGCTCAGTCGTGTCCGACTCTTTGCGACCCCATTAATCGCAGCACGCCAAGCCTCCCTGTCCATCACCAACTCCTGGAGTTCACTCAGACTCGTGTTCAAAGAGTCAGTGATGCCATCCAGCCATCTCATGCCTAGTATTTGTTATTTTTCCTTCAGAGAAGGCTTTTCAGGCAGAGTGTGATGACTTTTCCTAATAGCAGAGTCACTTTATCATTTCATATAGCTAAAAATGTGGATTTCAATCTCCACTGTATGAGCAAAACCCCAGAAACTTTGCTAAAAACACGTTCTTTTTTGTTGGTGGTGGTTCAGAACTGATATTTATGCTTAATTGTCAAAAAGAAACTGGATATTTGAATATTCGGTTAGCCTGCTCAGTGACAAACCAACCCATCCTGTAGGGGCTTTCTGCCACCTACAAGATAAAGGGTCACCTCCTTTAGCCTCCTTGCCAGACCCTCTATTATCTGATCTTGCCTGTTTCTCCAACCTCATTTACTGCCTCACATCTTAGGTTCTACCCAAACTGAACAGCTGATTTATCCCACCCCTAAATCCTCCCAAATTCCTCTTAGGACTTACATATTTGGCCTCCTCCAGGCCTCTGCAAGGAATATGCCCCCTGCCCTTTCCATATCCTCTGGACTCTACACATCATTGAAAACTCAGTTCAGGTGGCCCTTCCTCCAGGAAGCCTTCCACGACCCCCTGAACTTGACTGGGTACCCACTTTGGTCTTCTAGGACACCTTGCATAAATCTCGTTTAGCACATACATAGCACATGGTGCTGAAACCATCTGCTGGCAGCCTGACATCTCCCTCCTCCCCTCCCTCAGAGCGCACATGGCCCTCTCCAGGGCCAGGCCTGTGTGCACTGCGTCTCAGCTTCCCCAGGGCGCAGCCAAGGCCTGGCAATCAGAAGCCCTCAGGAATTCCTTGGGCAGAATTACCAGAGGATGACCACGTGAATTAAGTACAGAGTTACACATTTTTAAGAGATAAAGATCACAGTGTTCTTTTCAATCGCTTCCTAATGTTGCCCCTGGAAGGATGTAAGGGAATGTTCTAGTGTAGCCCTCCTTTTGGTAATAGAAGATGCAGGAGAAGAGAGGACAGGAATGTTCATGGACACCCAGGATGCTATTCAAGTCCTGACAGAAAAGAGACAATGATGCCCTTTAGCAAAATAATTCCAGGGGAGCTTGTTGTTTGTTTGACAAAAGGACTATTTACAAAAAAAAAAAAAGAGAGAGAGAGAGAGAGAAGGGTGTAAGGGCAGGACAAGTGGTGTTTTAGTAACCTGAAGCTAGAAACAGCAGAGGCGCTATTAACCTTTCCTAGGATGAGGAAACCAGCTCATCCCTGTTTGCCCAGGACAGTCCCAGTTTTAAAACTCAAAATTCCATGTCCTGGGAACACCTCAGTTCCAACAAACCAGGATGGTTTATCACCCCACCTAGAGCGGAAATAGAAAACAAAGGAATGGTTATCGAAACCTAGGAAGATGGTCCCCTTCAAAAGGAAGCGAGTGATCTTCAGACAAGGCCACGTTCAACTCAAAGTGCCCACAGAGGGAGGAGGTCAGGGAACAGAAGCCTCACTTTCAACTCCTTCTCACCTCCGGCAGAGGCTCTGCATTCAGTTCCCCATGAACCAAAGCCAACCAGAAGCCAGGCCTGCACTGGTCAGCATCCAATGCGGGGCAGAGGGCAGAAGAGGCACACAGAGCCGCAGCTCAGCCTGCACGGGCACGGAAGAGCCTGAGGAAGAAGTCCAACTCTGTCTAGCAGGGACCTCAAAAGTCAATGCAAGTAATAAGATGGCGTTGATATTACTCAAGCCCTCAGATGCTGTTGTTGTTCAGTTGCTGAGTCATGTCCGATTCCTTGTGACCCCATGGGCTGCAGCACGCCAGACTTCCCTGCCCTTCACCATCTCCCAGAGTTTGCTCAAATTCATGCCCATTGAGTTGATGATGTTATCTAACCATCTCATCCTCTGTCATCCCCTTCTCCTCCTGCCTTCAATCTTTCCCAGAATCAGGATCTTTTCCATTGAGTTGCCTCTTCACATCAGATGGCCAAAGTGTTGGAGCTTCAGCTTCATTATCAGTACTTCCAAAGAATATTCAGGATTGACTTCCTTTCAGATTGACTGATTTTATCTCCTTACTGTCCAAGAGACCCTCAAGAGTCTTCTCCAGCACCACAAATCTCAGGCTCTCCATGATTTCCAAACAATTCCAACAATTGAGGGTTGTGGGGAGAAGGATGCCTTTAAATTCTTATGCTCCCTTCTGACCCTCACCTCTTCTTCAATCTACTCATCTCCTTGCCATCCCATGGAAGTTATCTCTGGTTTGCATGACATAGATTCAGATGTAAATAGAAGCCCTTGCCTCAAATTCCACAAAAAAAACAATCCACTCACAAAGGCAGTGTTTGTGTTTATCAGATTGTATTGGAGATTACTCCTTGGAAGGAAAGTTATGACCAACCTAGATAGCATATTCAAAAGCAGAGACATTACTTTGCCAACAAAGGTCCATCTAGTCAAGGCTATGGTTTTTCCAGTAGTCATGTATAGATGTGAGGGTTGGACTGTGAAGAAAGCTGAGCACCAAAGAACTGATGCTTTTGAACTGCAGTGTTCGAGAAGACTCTTGCGAGTCCCTTGGACTGCAAGGAGATCCAACCAGTCCATTCTGAAGGAGATCAGTCCTGGGTGTTCCTTGGAAGGAATGATGCTAAAGCTGAAACTCCAGTACTTTGGCCACCTCATGTGAAGAGTTGACTCATTGGAAAAGACTTTGATGCTGGGAGGGATTGGGGACAGGAGAGGAAGGGGACAACCGAGGATGAGATGGCTGGATGGCATCACCGACTCGATGGACAAGAGTTTGAGTGAACTCTGGGAGTTGGTGATGGACAGGGAGGCCTGGCATGCTGCAATTCATGGGGCTGCAGAGTCGGACACAACTGAGCGACTGAACTGAACTGAACTGAACTGTGGATTTGGAGGGAGATCAAATAAAAGTTTACATCTCAAAGAACTTCAAGTTGAACAAGGCATCCTTGTGCTTGGAAGCCCTTCAGCCCAACCACCAGAAGACTTGATGGGCTACATAATCCTCCAAGTTACTCAGCCTCACACCATGCCTTTTCCACACTGTCCACCTCTCCTCTCATGTACTCCTTCAATAGCACAAAAAAGTGTAACTTTTGTTAGCCATTTTCTTCCAGGCTTCTACAGAACCCATCAACACTCAAGTCCTCCAGATCTCACCTTCCCCACAAGTCAGTCTACCTGAGCCAGCTCCCTTCTTGTGATGAATTCTGCTGCCAGCTGTCAGGGGAGAAGTTTTCTAGAGAAAGCTGTGCATTTCATTGTAATTCTTTGAGAAGGTTATTAATCAATTTGCATAAAAGCTTCTATCAATGGCTTTCTTGTCTCATGGAATGCAATTCTTCCTCTGAACACCTCACAGTGGGAGACATCACCCAGAGTCAGCATATGTAAGCATCTCGTAGTTGGAGTAACACAGTCGTGGCATACTGAGCTCATCTCTTTCTTTTAAAAGGCTGATTCAAGCAGCTTAGGCTCTCAGCTCTTTCAGATTACACTGAGATGAATCTGACTGCATACAAGCTGCCAGTTCAACCATAATTTTGATTTCCAAATCCCATGTTTCCGTTTCTTCAAGGGTTATTTTCAAAATGCCATCTGTATGCCCAAGCCGTTTACAAACTTTACCTTTGTCTCTAATACAGGAGCAACTGTGAACAAAAGGCAAGATGCTTTCAAAGAAGCACAGAATGTTAGTTTCATTTTCTATACCTGTAGACTTGATAGGGAAAGGCAAAGGGAAGTGATTGGATCCAGCTCATGGCACTGGGGAATTGCTCCCAGTTTATTCTGATTCTTTTGTGGGTAATTGGAGAAGGCAATGGCACCCCACTCCAGTACTCTTGCCTGGAAAATCTCATGGACAGAGGAACCTGGTAGACTGCAGTCCATGGGATCGGGAAGAGTCAGACAAGACAGCGACTTCACTTGCACTTTTCACTTTCATGCACTGGAGAAGGAAATGGCAACCCACTCCAGTGTTCTTGTCTGGAGAATCCCAGGGACGGGAGAGCCTGGTGGCCTGCCATCTATGGGGTCGCACAGGGTCGGACACAACTGAAGCGACTAGGCAGCAGTAGCAGCAGCAGAGAATGTGCTCATTCACGGCTTGACTTCTGGGTAGAGGAAAATCTAAAGGCAAATGAGGGCAAATTAAATTATTATTAAGTCACTTAACTCAGAGAGTATGAGACTGCAAATCTCTCACATTGTTTTGCCTTAATTCAGACTTCGTGTTATATAGATACTTGCATCTTTAGGACCTACTCTCAGCCTTGCATTTGCTAACTTATTTCCTGGATTTGGTCAATTTTAAAGATTCTTAAAAAGTAAACATAATTTGAAGTTATGCCTTTTTCATTACTGCTATCCACACATCTTATTGTTCAGTTGTAAAAGGAGTCTATGTTTCTTTAACTTTATAAACTTTATATACAGAGTCAGAGAGGGATAAAGCAAGAGGGACCCTGTAGAGATGGCTCGTTGGCTTTAGCGTTAGCTCTCTGAACTTTGGAGACTGAGCTTTAGTAGTTGTTAGGCTGTTTTTAGGGCTTCCTTGATAGCTCAGTTGGTAAAGAATCTGCCTGCAATGCAGGAGACCCTGGTTTGATTCCTGGGTTGGGAAGATTCCCTGGAGAAGGAAAGGGCTACCCACTGCAGTATTCTGGCCTGGAGAATTTCATGGACTGTATAATCCATGGGGTCGCAAAGAGTCAGACATGACTGAGCAACTTTCACATTTTTCAGGCTGCTGTTAGCTATAGATTATAGAAGCACTACTGAAAACACCTGCCTAAGGAAACAATTAATGTCTTTATGGCTTAAACCCCTTTTAGTTGGGTTTCCTGTTATCTGGCATCTCTGGAATTCCCTTCAAGAGAGACTTACCCATCATAGTCACAAGGTGGCTGCCACAGTTGCAGCCATAGCACTTGGCTGTAGTTCAAGGTAGGAAGCAGGTAGGTAGCCAGGACAGTTCAGTTCAGTTCAGTTGCTCAGTCGTGTCCGACTCTTTGCGATCCCATGAATCGCAGCACGCCAGGCCTCCCTGTTCATCAGCATCTCCTGGGGTTCACTCATACTCACGTCTATCGAGTCAGTGATGCCATCCAGCCATCTCATCCTCAGTGAGATCCTCTGCAGTGAACCCAAAAGAATAAAGTCTGACACTGTTTCCACTGTTTCCCCATCTATTTCCCATGAAGTGATGGGACCGGATGCCATGATCTTCATTTTCTGAATGTTGAGCTTTAAGCCAACTTTTTTGCTCTCCTCTTTCACTTTCATCAAGAGGCTTTTTAGCTCCTCTTCACTTTCTGCCATAAGGGTGGTGTCATCTGCATATCTGAGGTTATTGATCTTTCTCCCGGCAATTTATTCCAGCTTGTGTTTCTTCCAGTCCAGCCTTTCTCATGATGTACTCTGCATAGAAGTTAAATAAGCAGGGTGACAATATACAGCCTTGACGTACTCCTTTTCCTATTTGGAACCAGTCTGTTGTTCCATGTCCAGTTCTAACTGTTGCT